>JBCEWC010000989.1:0-46197 GCA_038996855.1 Solanum aculeatissimum
TAAAGCATAGTCTTTTAATGAAGGGCAAAAAGTTCAATCAACATTTCTAAGGGTCTTCACACTTTTAATATAGTATAAAAAATATATATATATATTGAGAATATGCTTCTGCTTCACTTAGCATGTACATGAACTCTATAGCTAGGCTAGTTTTATTTTTGTTTTTTTAATAATTTTTTTTTCTATATTGGAAAAGTAAATAAAATAAACTTTTAAAATCATTCATAAGCAATATGGCTCAAGTCTGCTAGGAGAAGGTATTCCACGTTCTTAATTAAGTGCATCGCTCTAGAAAATCAAATTCTCTTCGTAATTGTATCTTCAATTTGCTAGAAAATCGACACACTAGCTAATTTGCCTTCATCCAAGCATGTCTAAGCGTGACTTGTAATTTGTGAATCTTAGCTTCGAAAAAATATTTACGCTCTTCAATAATATTTAAGCTGGTTCTCAATACAATACCACTAATCAAGCATTAAATATTTATGATATTGAATATTTGAGAATATCTTTCACATGGAAGAAGGTACATAGAATAATTGTCATGGCCAAAAAAAGCATATAATAAGCAATGTAGGGTTCAATGCATATATTTTGTGGGATTGGAAGGACAAGGTCCATGCATGAGATTACTCAATTGTGTAAGCAACATTGTAAATTGTTCAAAGACCTTACAATACTTAAAGTGGTTATTGATGTGTACTATATACTATAGTTGCTATTAAAATTATGTGTGGAGGTTGCAAGTCTCCATCACCACAGATAACATATTATATTTGCTTAATCTATTTGACAATTTAAAAGCCAAATTTTGCCTTCTTTGAATTTTTCTTTCCTTTCCATTTTCATCATATCCATAACTCCTTTTTTTTATTAAAAAAATTGCATTGGGAGAAGGAAAAGAGAAGAGATATTTTGTTACTCATAGAATTTGAACCCTCCACCTCAACTATAGAAGGTAGAGAATTCTGCCCTAGAAATAAACTATTACAGATGATCTGATCGATATTTTTGGAATTTGCTAATAACAAATTGTTCAATAACAAATAAACATGTCCAAGTGAATAAAGCAAAGCCAATGTGACAATTAAGGGAACATCCCTCTAATTACTCTCTCCTCGATTTCGGCTTAGCTTGAAATATAACTCTAGATAACTTTAACGTTTCTTGAATAAAAAAAAATATTTATAAATCTAAATTAAGTTGAGAAGAAGATGATAGGTACATAATTTTAATCAGACAATGTAATCAAAGTATACAACTCCAATTGATATGAAAATCTCAACAAATAATCTAGTCTACTCCCCCACCCCCAACCCTGGGGGCTTTTTTGTGTTTTTTTGGATTTGAATTTAGAGCCACATGTTGAATTTTATTTGGGATTTTGTGCCCTACAAAAAGTGTATGAGTTATAGGACATAGTAACATAATGACCCATTGAAAAATGAATAATATTCGAATCCAGCAATTGTGGGGTCACTTATATGTTGCCAGAAATTCCTTGCTCATTTATCGATACAGCCAATTATTTATTCGGCTATAATTTCAAATCGCAAATACTAGCTGTATCTCTATTTTTTTTTTAAAAAAATAAATTATTTTCACCTTTCAATTTTACTTTTAAAATTAAACTAATATACGTACCCGCACGATGCGCAAATTATATATATTTATTTATAGTTTATATATCGTCTAAGAGAATAACATGCAGCTCAATTTTAATGATTATCATATTTATAATTTAAAAATAAATGAATATTTTGAAAATAATATTATTAGTTGAATTAATTTTTAAAAAATGTAATACCAGAAAATATTCTATCACACAAATGTAATATTTGAATAATCATAAAACTTTATTTGAGACAATTTGTGAACTTATATCACCTTAATTACTAAAACCGGTTCTTAACTATCTTTTTTTAAAAAAATAAAATATTAATTTTTTCGTCTATAATGTTGTACTTAAAATATAGAGTGATTATTAAATATTTATGAACATTTGAACATGAAAATTTAGACCTTTTTCTAGTTGAAAGTTGGAAAATATGTTTGGTCATAAAATTTCAAAAATTTTCAAGAATTTAATAAACAAAAAAAAAATTTAAAACTTTTTACACAATAAATTACTCACGAATAGAAAAAAATTTGTACTTTGTTACCATGTTTAAAAATAACTCCAATTTATAAATAATATATTTTTTATTTTAAAAATAAATATACTTCTTTAAAAAATACACAATAAAACATGGAAAAAGTCTTATTTTATATATAGATTTCATTTATTGAATAGGAAATCCTGGACCAAAATCTATAGGCCCAAATGAAACTAAAAAAAGAAGAAAAATTAAAAGAAAATCACACTCTTTTCAATCTATACTACATTTGTCCTAAAAACATAGCAGCAAGAAGCTTCGGTGAAAGAAGACGAAAGCTTCTATTCTAAATGGAAAGTGCACTTTGTCTTCAATTAATTAGTTCTCTGCATGCTTGTAGATTTATCTTCAAAGTATGTATTTTGGTTAGATCTATCATCGTTGTTCTATGGCCGAGGCAATCAGGGTTGAATGATGTAAAAGGCGGACAAGTGATTGTCAAATCTATGAATTGCAATACTTTCAAGGGTTTTGACATTTTTTGTAGTAATATTTACTGCCTAATTCATCTACCCCTTCACTGCAATTTTTATATACTCCTTTCCGTCAAAACATGTGCCAACATGGGTTATCTCCCAGTATGGGATTGACTTGTATCCCCCTTTTAGGGTTGACATGGGATCTACTTGGCAAGTAGTCCAATTTCAAGTAGTAGCTCGCTTGGTCTCTCTTGTTGTTGGTTGAGGTCATATCTCCGCTATGATATGTAGGTTTGCATTCATCCATCATGGCACTTCATGTCATCTTGTTATGATATTCCTTCCTTGTTCATATATATATATTCTTTCTATACATATATGTACCCTCGTCATCTAGCTTGCGTTAGGTTCATGTGCATTGCATACTCACATACTTAGTACATTACATGTGCTAATCCATATTCTTTTCTACATGATCTAACCATGTAGGGACCGGAGACGATATTAATCTACCGTTGGACGACTAGTCGTGATCCCAGACTTGCTGTTGTGGTGAGCCCTATACTTCAAGGGCAAGTCTACCTTCTTCTAGCTTATGTTTTATTTTGCTTTATCTGTCGTGTGACTTGAGGGTGAGCCTGGACTATGTCGAGACCCCCGTCTTATTCTAGTAGAGGCATTTGTTAAAAACTTCTGATTTTACTATACTCCATACTATGTGTTTATTTGAGATATCATGACGATTTATATTTTACTATGAGTACTCCTGATTCGGTTATGCTTCCGCTTATACTAAAATGACTTGTTGAATAAGAATGTATTGTGTGATTTATCTTTATCCCATCCTCGGCAACATCCCCATAGTTTGAGTCCAAAGCCCTAAATTTCCTTAGACATTATGTGTTATTTATTACATTACGCTCTTCCAAACTAATGATGTGTGTGATGATGCTAAGATGGTTTGATCGAGGACTCTCGGGTTCTCCTTCGCCATGTCACATCTAGACCCCACTCCTGGGTTGTGACTAAGTTGGTATCAGAGTCCTAGGTTCATAATTGATCCTCAGAATCAAACATGCCACGTCAAGTAGAGTCTTATTCATAGATGGGATGCATGCCATATCTATGAATGAGAGGCTATGATGACATTTTAGCAATTTTCTCACTTCATTATTTCTTATGTCGTGCTGTGAACTATCTTGTAAGATCTCCTGAAATGTTGGCATTCTTGTTGCTCTTTTAGAAAATGCCTCCCCGAAGAGCTCCCCTCCCCAGACAGACCCTAGTTTACGAGGAACAAGCCTCTCGATAGCCTATGGAGGCACAAGTGACCCATGCTGAATTTCGAAATGTGGTTGCTATGTTGGCCCAGGCGGTGACTAATCAGGACCGACCGACTAACCCCACAAATGGTAGTACTTTGGCTTCTAGGGTGAAGGACCTCACCCGGATGAATCCTCCAGAGTTCCTTGGTTCGAAAGTTGATGAAGACGCCCAAGAGTATATTGATGAGCTCACTAAGGTGTTGACAGTTATGGGTGTTAATTCTGAAGAGAAGGCTGAGTTGACTGCTTATCAGTTAAAGGATGTAGCCCAGGAGTGGTATAATTAGTAGCTGGTTGAGAGGACGACAAATGCTCAGGTGGGTTGGGAGAAGTTCAAGCTGGCATTTCTGGACCATTTCTTCCCTCTTGAACTTCGGGAGGCCAAGATGACCGAGCTTATTAACCTCAAGCAAGGTAGCATGTCTATGAGGGACTATTTCCTCAAGTTCACCAAGCTCTCGAAATATGCCCCTATGCTAGTGGCGGAACCCCGTGCAAGGATGCACAAGTTTGTTTCTAAGGTCTCTGATTTGGTGGTGAAAGAATGTCGCACCACCATGCTTATTCGAAAAATGGATATCTCTAGGCTGATGACCTATGATGAGCAGATTGAGGGAGAGAAACTCAAGGAGAGACGGGTGAATGACGCCAAGAGGGCCTGGTTTGATGGTGGGTTCTCCAACTCTAGGAGTGGTGGTGGAAATGGTCAATTCCAACAAGGCTAAGGCTTGAATACGAAGTTGGCTAACGCTAAGGTGCCTCCTCCTAAAGCACAAGTTGGGGGTGGACCACGAGCTCCTCGTTATGGCCATTGTGGGGGAAATTATGTGGGGGAGTGTAGAAAGGCATTGGGTGCTTGCTTCGGGTGTGGAAGCATGGACCACAAGGTTGCTGATTGTCTGAAGAACACAAAGAGGGGTCAAGTGGCTATCGGCGATCAGGGGCATCCAAAGGCTCAAGTTAGTGGTGCTGCCAAAAATAATAGGTTCTATGCTCTTCATGCTCGGCAGGAGGTGGATGAAGCTCTAGATGTTGTGACTGGTATGTTAAAAGTCTTCAATTTTGATATTTATGCTTTGCTTGATTCAGGTGCAAATTTATCTTTTGTGACTCCTTTGTTGGCTGTTAAATTTGGTTTGAGTCCTGAAACTTTAAGGGAACCTTACTCGGTATATACTCCCGTGGGTGAGTTTGTTATTGCCCGAAAGATGTATAGGGGTTGTCCTGTCTCAGTCTTTCATAAAGGTTTTTACGGTGACCTTGTAGAGCTTGAGATGTATGATTTCGACGTTGTTCTGGGGATGGATTGGTTGTATGCGTCCCATGCCTCGGTTGATTGTAGGACTAGGCAAGTCAGATTTCAGATTCCTGATGAGCCTGTCCTAGAATAAAAGGGTAGTGATTCCGTGGTTAGGGGTCAGTTTATTTCTTACCTCAAAGCCCGAACGATGATTTGCAAGGGGAGCATCTATCACATTGTGAGGGTTAGAGATATAAAAATAGAGCCTCCTACTCTTGAGTCAGTTCCGGTGGTTAATGAGTTTCTCGATGTGTTTCTTAAAGATTTGCCTCGTATTCCTCCTAAAGAAGAGGTGAATTTTGGCATAGATCTCCTTCTAGATACTCAACCTATTTCCATTCCTCCCTACCGTATGGCTCTGGCTGAACTAAAAGAGTTGAAAGATCAGTTGAAGGATTTGATGGAGAAAGGCTTTATTCGGCTAAGTATTTCACCTTGGGGTGCTCCGTGTTATTCGTAAGAAATAAGGATGGATCGCTCCGAATGTGTATTGATTATCGACAGTTGAATAAGGTAATCATCAAGAATAAGTACCCGTTGCCTAGAATAGATGATTTGTTTGATCAGCTTCAAGGAGTAACTCATTTCTCCAAGATAGACCTTCGTTCGGGTTATCATCAGTTGAAGGTAAGGGAGGGTGACATCCCTAAAATAGCTTTCTAAACTCGATACGGGCATTTCAAATTCGTGGTGATGTCGTTTGGTTTGACTAATGCCTCGACAATGTTTATGGATCTTATGAATCGGGTATTCAAGCCATTTCTTGACAGCTTTGTAGTTGTCTTCATTGATGACATCCTGGTCTACTCCTGAAATGAGAAGTAACATATGGATCACTTGAGGTTAGCACTTTAGACCTTAAGGTAGGAGAGACTATTTACCAAGTTTAATAAGTGTGAGTTTTGGTTGGAGGAAGTTGCTCTTCTTGGTCATATGGTGTCTAGTGATGGTATTAAAGTTGACCCTAAGAAGATCGAAGCCATAAAAAATTGGCCTAGACCGTTGACCCCTTTTGATATTTGAAGTTCTCTTGGGTTGACGGGTTATTATCAGAGGTTTGTTGAGGGATTCTCTTCCATAGCGTCCCCATTGACTAAGTTGACCCAGAAGAAAGCAAAGTTTGTGTAGTCGAACGAGTGTGAGAAGAGTTTTCAGACCTTGAAGGACTGACTTACATCAGCTCCTGTCTTGACCTTGTCGAATAAATTAGATGGATTTGTGGTCTATTGTGAGGTGTCACAGATTAGGTTGGGATGTGTGCTCATGCAACATGGTAAAGTGATAGCTTATGCGTCTCGATAATTGAAGGTGTATGAATAAAATTATCCAACCCATGATCTCGAGTTAGCAGCGGTGGTGTTTGCTTTAAAATTTAGAGATATTACTTGTATGGAGTCCACATTGATGTCTTCACTGATCACAAGAGTTTGCAATATTTATTCACTCAAAGGGATCTGAACTTGAGGCAGAGGAGATGGTTGAAACTACTCAGGGATTACGACATGAGTATTTTATACCATCCGGGTAAGGCAAATATGGTAGCGGATGCCTTTAGTAGGCTGTCCATGGGAAGTGTGTCGCACATTGATGAGGAGAAGAAAGAGTTGGTAAGGGATGTGCACCGTTTGGCTAGGTTGGGTGTTAGGTTATCCGACTTGGATGATGGTGGCCATCTTGTCTAAAATGGGTCTGAGTCTTTGATAATCATTAATGTAAAAGCAAAACAAGATTTGGATCCTTCCTTGGTAGAGTTAAAGAAGTTGGTTGCCAAAAAGAGGATAGAGGTTTTCTCCCAAGGGGGAGATGGCGCACTATGGTATCAAGGTAAGTTGTGTGTTCCAAATGTCGATGGCCTTAGGGAGACTATCATGAATGAAGCTCATAATTCCTAATATTTTATTCATTCGGGAGCTACTAAGATGCAATAGGACTTGAGAGAGGTGTATTGGTGGCATGGCATGAAGAAGGACATAGCCAAATTTGTGTCTGAATGTCCACATTGCCAACAAGTGAAGGTGAAACACCAAAGGCCCGGTAGTTTGACCTAAGATATTGAGATCCCTACTTGGAAGTGGGAAGATGTGAATATGGACTTCGTAGTTTGGTTACCCCGTACTCATAAATAGTTTGATTCTATTTGGGTTGTTGTTGATCGAATGACCAAGTCGGCTCACTTCTTACCGGTCAAGACTACTTATATTGCTGAGGATTATGCTAAGTTGTAGATTCGGAAATTGGTAAGGTTACATGGTGTACCGAGTTCTATCATATCGGATCATGGTACTCAATTTATTTCTCATTTTTGGAGATCGTTTCAAAAGATACTTGACACTAAGATTAAATTGAGCACCGCTTTCCATCCACAAATCGATGGGAAAGCCGAGAGGACAATTCAAACCTTGGAGGATATGTTAAGGGCATATATGCTGGAATTCAAGGGACATTGGGATGACCATCTAACGCTTATCGAGTTTACATACAACAATAGTTATCATGTTAGTATTGACATGGCCCTATTTGAAGCTTTGTATGGTAGGAGGTATAGGTCCCCAGTGGGATGGTTCGAGTTGGGTGAGATGACATTGTTAGGCCCAGACTTGGTTGTTGAATCTATGTAAAAAGTAAAGTTGATTAGAGAGAGGTTGAAGATGGCTCAAAGTCACCAAAGTCCTACTCGGATGTTAGGAAAAGAGATCTCAAATTTCATGTGGGTGATTGGGTTTATGTGAAGGTATCACCTATGAAGAGCATTATGCATTATGGCAAAAAGGGCAAGTTGTGCCCTTGGTACGTCGGGCCGTATAAGATTATTGAGCGGGTTGGCAATATGGCTTATAGATTAGATTTGTCTTTGGATATGAGCTCCATTCATTCGGTGTTCTATGTTTCGATGTTGAGAAAGTTGGTTGGTGACCCTAGAGCAATTGTACCTTTGGAAGATGTCACGGTTGAGGATAATTTGACTTATGAAGAGGTACCGGTTGAAATCTTGGACAGACAAGTAAAGCGACTTTGCAACAAGGAAGTTGCCTCAGTTAAAGTGCTTTGGAAGAATCAACATGTGGAGAGTGCTACATGGGAGGCGGAGTCGGACATGGTGAAACGATACCCCCATCTTTTCCAATCTACTCAAGCCTAAGGTACTAGGTTCTATCCTCTTCCGAATAGTCCTAATTCTTTATTTTCTTGAGTTTCATGCCATTTTATACATACATGTGCACAAAAAAAGGATTTGAGTAATGTTTTGACATGAGATTTAAATGACTTTTGAAATGAATGATGCGTTATTTTTTATGCTAAAACGTTTCTTGTCTTCCAAGCCTGGTTCTAGCCCATTCGAGGAAGAATATTCCCAAGGGGAGATGATGTAACAACCCGAAAATTTCAAAATCTTGTAGTACTATTTGAGGGTTGATTTGAGTTGTCTTGGTTAGCTTATGAGTTCCCCGAGTCTCCGTCTTGGAAGAAATAGCACTGGTTAAGTTTTGCTTGGTGTCTTGTGGAAGTACTGACTTTAAATATTCATATCTTTTGGTACGGGATAAACTATGTGGGACACAGCTTATCAAACTGAAGCCCTTTGAGTTATCTTCCCAACACACTTGGTTTCAAGGAATTTAGAGTTCGGAGGAAGAAGTTATGGCCTTTTTGGTGGGACTGCATGCACATGGATCATTTTTGGAGAATTGGCTAAGGCACTGCCTCAAGGCAGGACCACGGGCCGTGTGGGAGGCTCACGAACCGTGAACTGGTTCGTGTGAGGAGGCAGTAGGCATGCAAAGTTTGAGATTGGGCTCCAGGCCAAGGGAGGATCCACGGACCACTACACGATCCGTCTGAAGCCTCACGGTCCGTTAGCCAGACCGTGTGGGGTTCCAGTGAGTGGCCAAGGCTCCGAGCCAAGGCCATGAGCCAAGAAAGACTCCACGGACCACTAAACGGTCCGTGTGAGGCTTCACGATTCGTGTAGTCTGCCATATAGGTGACGTCTCAAATTTTCCTATTCGTCACAAGATTGGTGATTTTTCCCAAGTGAGGCCTCATGGTTAGACTCACGGACCATGAGTCACTACACGGTCCGTGTAGTCCACGTCGGCAGTGACAATTTTCAATTTTCTTTCACGTTTCATTAAGAGTTTAATGGTAATTTTTAATTAATCCTAGGGTTATTTTAGTTCTTTAAAACTCTCTTAAACCCCTAATTTAACCCTATTCTTCATTATTAAAATCAAATTGCTCCAAATCCTCTCAAATTGCTCTCACGTTCAATTGAAGGAAAGCTTGGGAATCAAGGGAAATTCAAGTATTCTTCAATTCTTCTTGTTCTTCTTGAGTAATCAAGGTATGTGAGATTGATTCATGGTTCCTCTTTCAACCATGAAGACCCAAAACTTTTCTCCCGTTAAATTTTGATGAAATTTCACTTACTTTGGAATTGGGTCTTTCGATTTATGAAGATATTAATTCTATTGAAATGTGGACTGTACTTTGGTGGTTATTTTAAGATGAATTAAATCCCTAGTTGTTGAACCCCAATGATTTTATGAAGATTTTAGTTGCATGTTCCCTTGGTTCTTCAATTCAAGCGTGGGTATTAAGAATTTCATTTTAGTTAATGATTTTTATTATGCTTTGAGTATGAATTTATTTCTATGATGATTTACATGTTTCAATCCAATACCCATGCTATTCAATGATCATCCATGCATTGCATTCATGAGCATGAAAGGATTAAATTATGAAACTCTTGATATGATTTTTGTAAGACATGGGAATTGACTAGATTGTGATCACATCTTGTCTGGCTATGGATTTATGAGCATTTTAGGTGTTTTACACCATCTAATAAGGTTAGAATGAGCTACTCCTATGCATTGGTCAATGATTATGGTTCTTGGAACTCTTGTTTGACTTTTTAGCCTAATTATGGAAAGTCTTGAAATACGTTTTGGGCTTGTAGCCAAGTTTGCATGTATTTTAACTTGAAGTTTTGAAATCTCCATTTTGAAAGCTTATTTATGTATATGTATTTCCCTTGGGATGAGGCTTAGTACCGAGGGACTGGAGCCGGGGTGGAATATCTCCAAAGGTTCATACTTCTTTCCTTCAAACCATGTGCCAACATGGGTTATCTCCCAGTATGAGATTGACTTGTATCCCCTCTTTAGGGTTGACTTGATATTTACTTGGCAAGTAGTCCAATTCCAATTAGTAGCTCACTTGGTCTCTCTTGTTGTCTGTTGAGGTCATATCCCCACTATGATATGTAGGTTTGCATTCATGCATCATGACACTTCATGGCATCTTGTTATGATATTCCTTCCTTATTCATATATTTATATATTCTATACATATATGTGCCCTCATCATCTAGCTTGTGTTAGGTTCATGTGCATTGCATGCCCACATACTTAGTACATTACATGTGCTAACCCATATTCATTTTTACATGATCTAACCATGTAGGGACCAGAGACGATATTCATCTACCATTGGACGACTAGTCGTGATCCCAGACTTGCTGTTGTGGTGAGCCCTATACTCTAAGGGCAAGCCTACCTTCTTCTAGCTTATGTTTTATTTTGCTTTATCTGTCATGTGACTTGAGGGTGAGCCCGGACTATGTCGAGACTCCTGTCTTATTCTAGTAGAGGCATTTGTTGGACACTTCTGATTCTACTTTACTCTGTACTATGTATTTATTTAAGATATCATGACCATTTATGTTTTACTATGAGTACTCTTGATTCTGTTATGCTTTCGCTTATACTAAAATGACTTGTTGAACAAGAATGTATTGTGTGATTTATGTTTATCCATCCCCGATAACATCCCCATAGTTTGAGTCCAAAACCCTGAATTTCTTTAGATATTATGTGTTATTTATTACATTACGTGCTTCTGAACCGATGATATGTGTGATGATGCTAAGATGAGTTGATTGAGGACTCTCGGGTTCTCCTTCGCCATGTCACATCTAGGCTCCACTCCCTGGTCATGACATCTGGCTTAAGTATGTGACTTTCTTAGGTCACGTGGTATTTGATGAGGGCATTAGTGTGGATCCGGCTAAGGTTGAGGCAATTTGTGGATGTCCTAAGCCTACTTCATTGACAGAGATTTAGAGTTTTAATCGAGTTGGCAGGGTACAACAGATGGTTTGTTGAGGGTTTTTCCACCATCGCCACTCTATTGACTTGATTGACTCGCTAGGGTGTGCCTTTTATGTGGTCTGATAAGTGTGAGGCCTATTTTCTGAGGCTGAAGAAGTTTATCTTGTTCTGATCTTCACGTTGAGGGAGAGAGATTTATGGTATATTATGACACTTCTCATATTAGACTAGGTTGTATGTTGATGCAGCAGGATCGAGCTATTGCTTATGCTTCTAGCCATTTATAGGCCCACGAGCGTAACTACCTCACACATGACTTAGAGTTGGCGGCGATAGTGTTTGTACTAAAACTTTGGAGACATTACTTGTATGGTGCGCTTTTTGATATCTATATAGACCAACGAATCGTACAATACCTTATGTCTCAGCAGGACCTTAATTCCTGCCAGAGATAGTGGATTGAGTTGTTGGCTGACTATGACATTTTTATTTTATACCACTTGGGTAAGGCAAACGTGATAGTAGATGCCTTGAGTCTTAAGGCAATGAGTATGGGCTGCCTAGCACACTTGGAAATTGAGGAGCAATTGTTAGCTTTGAACATTCAGTCCCTAGCTAACCAATTGGATATTTCAGATTCCAGCCGAGTATTGGCATTTGTTGGGGATTAATCTTTGTTGGTTGACCAGATTTGGGCTTGTCAGTTTGAGGATGAGTTGTTAGTGGGTCTCCGAGACAGAGGTTGTAGGGTATTGGGGGTCAGGCTACAATTGACACAGATGGGGTCCTCAGATTCGATGGTCGGTTGTGTATTCCTAAAATAGGGGATTTGATACAGTTGATTCTATAGGAGGCACATGATTCCAAATATTTTATTCACCTAGGTACAACTAAGATGTATCGAGCTTTAAGGCAACATTACTGGTGGGATGCTATGAGGAGATATATTGCAGCCTATGTATCACGTTGCCTCAGTTGCAAGCAGGTTAAGGTCGAGCATTAACGGCTTGGTGGGACACTTTAGCTATTTTCCATTCCTTAGTAGAAGTGGGAGCGTGTGACTATGGACTTTGTTGTGAGGATTCTTTGGACTTTCAGGGGTTATCATAGTATTTGGGTGATAGTCGATTGGTTGACTAAGTCAGCACAATTTATTTTGGTTTGTTTTACCTTCAACATCGAGCAGTTAGTTCGTATTTACATTCAGTGGATAGACCAATTACACGGGGTGCCTATGTCATCATATCTAACTGAGGGTCACAATTTACCTCCAAATTTTGGAGGGATTTTCGATGAGAGTTAGGCACTCGAGTTAATTTGAGCATGATATTTCACCCCAGACTGATAGACAGTCCGAGCACACTATATAGGTTCTAGAGGATATGTTACGGGCATGTGTCTTAGAGTTTGGAGGTCAATGGTACCAGTTTCTATCGTTAGCTGAGTTTGCTTATAATAACAACTATCATACCAGTATTTAAATGACCCCATTTGAGGCATTATATGGCCGACGATACCATACTCTAGTCAGGTGGTTTGAGTTTTCAGAGTCGAGTCTTTACAACATAGATTTGTTGTTGGATGCCTTGGCTAGGGTCCGGTTTATTCAAGATAGACTGAGGACAATTCAGAGTCGGCACCAGAGCTATGATGACCATTGACGCCAGTTCCTGCAGTTTGAGGTTGGGCTGAAAGGGGTCATACATTTTGGGAGATGGGGTAAGTTGAGTCCCCGATATATTGGGTCGTTTGAGATCTTGAGGTGAGTTGAGCCAGTTGCTTATGAGTTAACGCTTCCTCCTTCATACTTTTCTATCCATCATGTATTCCATGTATCAATGTGCCGATATGTTCCAGATGAGTCTCATGTGCTACAGTATGATGCAATTAAGCTGGATGAACGTCTGATATTTGTTGAGGAGCCAGTTGCTATTATAGCAGGGATACCAAATATTTGCATTACAAGGTCATATCGATGGTTAAGGTGCAGTGGCAATACCATCTGATTGAGGAGGATACCTGGGAGATGGTGGCACAGATGCGGGAGCAATACCTCAGCCTATTTAAGCCATCAAGTATGCCTTTGTTTTACTTTTGTGGATTGAAAGTCTTTTTAAGTGGGGGATGTTGTAATGGCCCTATAGGTCAATTTTGTATTTTCTATATTACTCTGTTATTCTGAGCTTTTGTATAGCGACCTCAGACTTATTATGACATGTTGGAATGGTTATTGGGCGTTTTGATGGAGAATTATGCAAGTTTGCACGTTAGCGAGAAGTTAAAAAGACTAAAATGTGTTTTCTGATAAACCCTAGTAAACAATCTTGGAATGGGATTCTGATGGTTCCATTAGTTCCAAAATGGTGAATTTGTGCTAGGAGGGTGGTTGGTTCGAGAATGGAGGGTTCCAGTGTGATTTTGAGCCGAAAGTTGCAAAATAGTTCAATCGAAAGCTAAAAAGTGTGTTTATGTAAAACACCCAGCTTAATATGCTTGGAATAAAAAACTAGTGGCATGGTCAGCTCCAAAATATTGAAAACAGTCTAAAATGTCCCTTCGCCAGTTGACGGGGTCATCCAATTGCATTTTGACTCCCTTAGTTCTTTTAGTAGAATCTAGCTGAGAAGAAGTGGGTACTTATTTTGTAGAAGTCTCCATTGGAAAATTCAATTGCATCGTTAGATCAAGAATATTGAAATCAGTGTAGTTACACTATTCGTTTGCATAAATTGGACTTTGAGATCCTTGGGAACGACCAGGAGAAGGTTGGAGTTGAGTTTGTGCACCACCAACAGGAGTTGTACTCCATGTTTGTAGAGATTAATGTCGTGTTACCGAAGGCCAAGGCTGGCAGAGCTCCACGTTTGCAGAGAGGCCTCGACGTTCGTGGAGAAGAAAAATTGCCTCTGTGCTCCGCATTCGTAAGGCTCGATCTGCGTTCGCGGAGAAGGGCGATGAGGCCTATAAATGCATGTTTCAGCAGGCACGAACAACATATGCCTCAACATTGCATCAGCCATAAAAAGCTCATTTCAAGTTCGATTTTGGTGTTCAAAGTTCCACGTGACTTGAAATTTTGCAAGGAACGTCGTGGTGAATTTGCTTTCAGCATTTGGTGCATATTTTGAGGTAATTTCTCTATTTTAGCGTTTGTTGCTCTCAATTTTGGTGAAAATTTGGTATGTTGATAACGTAGCTGAATCTCGATGGAATTGAACAAAATTTTAACCTAAATTGTTCTACATTCTGAGGGGAACACGATGGTTAGATGGGTGTTGCTGTAATTGTTCGATTTTTGAGAATTTAGACCGAGAAAGTTTTGAAATGAGTGTTAGTTTTGAAAAGAGTGTTCTTCCGATAAAGTTTTCAACTTCATATTTGGGCTTTTCTTTCTCGATTTTCTGGGGCCCATTCTGGGTCGAATTTCTGGCTGTAGGCTTGGGCTGTCATGGGGTTCATTTTTGAAATTTGTATTTGGGATTTTGAGTGTGGGGCCTCTTTTTCCCATTTTAGACCTTTTATGCCTAATTCTTTCCATTCTTGAGATAATACAGCCAAATTAATCATGTTTACATATTGAACTATATTTTAACAGAGGAGCAACTTTAGGAGTCTGTCAAGAAAGAAAAAGCACGACTGGACTGATTTGGAGTTGAGATGACTTTTTTCAGGTAGGCTAGGTTTTTCCCTACCCTTAGACTGGGTGTAATTATATGCGTATAAAATTGATATGTATGTTACATGCTAGTTGTGCCCTGCATGTGTAGTATGTGATGTGATGGGATTATACTCTGAGTTATCAGTGATGAATGCCATAGTTTTGATATGCTCTGGTATTATTTATTCTAGGGAAGCCTAAGAATGTCCGGATATGGGTTGATTGCCATGAGGTAGGTATGCATTCTGACCTATACTATTGTTTGTGAGAGCATGCTATCGATATTTCTAAGATATGTTGCCTGAAAAGCTCCTTGATAATTAATTGTCATACTGTGACTTAATCTGATTAGATATGCCCCTGTTGGGCCCAGTTATTGAGGGAAATTATGATATCCCTATTGTTATTGATTTACATCTTCGCTAACTATGATTGGCTAGGTTACAACATGTTTGACCCATTTTTATATTGATCATTATGATATATGCTTTGTGTACTGTTGTGAGTTGTTGGGTTTTTGGTTCTGTGTATTTAAGACAAAGGTTTAGTTGTGGTTATCAGAGGGATAATGATATTTAGGGATACCTATATTGTGAGCGTTGTTGCCTACGTTAACTATGGGCACGATATGACTTGGGAATTTCAAATCTAGATATACTGGTTGAGTGAGTGTTTATTTGATGTCTCAACCTGACGGTGCTCCCCCTCATTGTTTAAGCTACGATGGCCACGTTCGAGTGTCTAGACCCGGGTGACACGCCCCATGGTTCGAGTCTCTGGTGGCCATGACTGAGATGCCTGGTGGCGGATGCAAATTCTAAGGATCGAGCACCGACTGAGTTTTGGGTAGAGGACCCCGCTGATTCTATTTAGGGGCAAGACCCCGTGACTGACTTTCTGTGACTGAGGCACACTATTATGCGAGGGGGATTCTTTCTCCCACGGGGGATACATCCCACCGTTCCCCATGTATTGAGATTATTGATGTGAGAGAGATTCTTTCTCTCATGGGGGATACGTCCCACCGTTCCCCATGTGTTAAGATTATTGATGCGAGGGAGATTCTTTCTCCCGACAGGATATGTCCCACTGTTATGCATGTGTTGAGGTTGTTGGGGCGAGGCCATGATTGATTACCCATGGATCCACATACCTACTCACACCCTAATTGTGTGTGGGTGTACTTTCTAGGCTTATGGAGGCTTAGGGGGCGTTCATGCATACACTAGGGCCTTACACCCACGTGCAACTAACCCTTGTCATGATGATATGGAGAGCGGGGCTCTATGATGGTTTTATGGGATTCTATGATGGCTCTATAAGATTCTATGGGGTTCTGTAATGATAGGTCAGTTCTACATTGTGTGCGGGTGTACCTCCCAAGTTTATGGGGGGCCCGGTGGTGTACTTGCGTAGCCATTAGGGCCTTGCACCTGCATACGGTACCAGTTTCGGATTAGGTTGAGGTAATGGGATTGATGTGTGGAACAACTACTTTTATCTACATTTGAGCTTCATATTGTATATTATTTCACCCGATCGACTAATGATGCCTACTGGGTGCTTTTTTCTGATACTCACCCCTACTTCTACATCTTCCCATGGTGCAGGTCTATGTACTAGTCGAGGGAATTGAGTTCAGGAGATCCGAGAGCGCAGGAGACTACTTTTGGGTGAGCACCGACAACTCTGGTTTCATCACAATCTCCTTCCTTTTGATGACCGTCTTTTATTGTCAGACTCTGGTCATGTACAGTAATACTATGTATTTTATAGGAGCACTCTCGGATTGTATATATATTCTATTATGTTTTTGGCTATATGTACCCTTTCGTTTACTATGATTATGTACAACTGACTTCCAGATTCTGAGTAGATTCTGTTTTATGTTATTATTACGTTTGATGTGGACTAGACTAGATGCTAGGACAGGTACCTTTGGGTTGAGTTTTTGACTTGCCTGTAGGTGGGTCATAGCAGACGCCATCATGACCGGAACCAGGTCGTGATATAACTCAAAGTGTTGCGTCTTATACCTTTGATGGGATCTAAACCAATGTACCACTAACACGAAGGAGTTTTCCTATTTAAAATTTGCTCGACTATAGATGTGCCTTTGCTTTTGCTCGACTCTAATTGCAATCTTTTTATAAGGTTGTTGGACTGTAATTGCACTTCATTTACAAATCCTCTTTCACAAAAAATAAATATGAGTCATGAAAGGATGACAAGAAAAAGTAAAATATTACTTTTGATAAGAAAATATGATGCTTGGTCCATGTTTTCCAGCCATAATACTATGGATTTGCCACTTCATCGTGCCACATAGACACCATTTGATGTATATCTTTTCCATGCACAAAATCTGTATAGAGCCTATCATTTACGTGCCAATAAATTGAATGGGCTAGGAAGGATATGGATCTTAAAATGATTAACCCAATCCAATCTTAAAAGGGCCTTGGGTTAGGAAGAGCTAACATTTTTAATTTTTTTATGGTAAAATTTATTTTCAATCTAAACTCATCAAATATATTAGTATGTCAATCTGTTAACATACAAGTATACTAGATAGACATGATCAATGCCAGCATGGTCCCAACATGTAAATTGTTGCATTCAAAAAGATAAAATAACATAAAGGAAATTTGAACTTTGATTTGCCTGTGTTAATAAATTCACTACACCTATATAATTAAAAAGAAATGTTGTCTTGGATCAAATATACATATGATATAAGAAGCTAAGAGAATCTCAATTTTTCAATTAGATGAACTGCAGCAGAAAATGACTTACAGTAGAAGTGTAAATTTTCTGAACATGCATAGAAGAAAAAAAGTTTACCGCCAAAATATTTAGGAACCTTCACCAAATGGGAGATCATATTAACAACTTAAAATATTATTAAATTTGATTGATTCTCAAAATTCTATCGAAACAACATAAATTAAAATAAGTGGTATATTATTTGAAAGTTACATAAAAGATATTATTAATCACAATAATTACAAGTCACTTTTAAAAAGCAAAAGAAAGCGAAGAAAATTGACATATTTAAATTAATAGATGAACAATCTAACTTTAACGATTCTCATGATTTCTATTTTCTCACTACCCATGAAACATAGAGTTATAATTCTCGTTCTGCCTTTGCTACAGTAAATCTTCTCAATGGTTATAGCAATTAAAACTTTTACTTCCTTAAATATGCATGGAGAAGGGGGAAAAAAAAGAAATGTACAAAACTTGTATTCATAAAAAGGGCTATATATCTTTTTCCTAATTGAGTAGATAAACCAAACCAAAGATTTAATTAGCAACTAATAACATACTCAATGGATATTGCAACTCACACTAAAGTGATTCACTTTTTCCTTTTAAGAGTCGATACATTAATTAAAAAGCAATTTCAGCTTCTTATCATAATTTCTTTAGTAATTTAAAAAATCACTAAAAGAGTTCACAATTGTAAGGATTTTTTCAATTCTCTGCATGCTAATTTTACTATTACTAATGTAGTGTGTCATGGGTCTGGAATATCTATTGTAGGAGCTCCACCCCCTAAATGTGCCCTGCAGTGCGTGATCCAGATTTAGTCGTGATTTCACGAGCTCCGAATATCGAGTGAGAAATTAAAAAAAAAAAAAACACTACCAAGAAAATTATTAACTAATACCAAGGCTAATAGATATTAATTAGCAAATCATAATAAAGCAGAAGTTAGAGTTGTTTCACCAATTGTACAAATGTTTCCTTATTTCATGGGAAATTTAACACATGAAAAATACAGATCAAATTGATACCAAAGTTCTGAAACTAAAAAAGGGTGCGATTATATGGCAATAACGAACAACTTATATCAAGTCACCTCAAACAGAAATACAATGTATCTTTATATTAAGAGAAGTGTTTCTCAAGTATCTCTTTTTTAGATCCATTGTTTAGCAACAGTGAAACAAATATATGGCGAAGAAAATGAAAAAAACACAATTTGATATTCTTATTTTAACTTTGAGTATCGATTCCATTGTTGTATTATTATACAAGGAATCATTCACCTTCAAAATACTTTTCCCAACTTGTATGAAAATTTCGAAACAAAACACACCTGAAAAGTAAATTACAAAAGCAATTATGACTTGGATGAAACTAAAAAGAGAAGTATTGAAAATATTCTTAAACTTGTCACAAGTTGTTAGTGTCACCCCTGGACTATTGACAATTGTTGAAGGATGAAGGGAAGTTTTTACTGATCTAAGTAGTTAGTTAAAGTTGTTAGTAGTTAGTTAAGAGGCAACTAACTACTCAACTTTATATATAAACAAGTTGAGCTTGTATTCTAATTACATGAAAAATATTACAGAATATAATACTTTCTTTCTTTCTCTTCTTTTTCTTCCTCTTAATCTGATCTCTTGAATCTGTTATTGAGTTCATTAAGAACTCTCCATTGCATCAAATCATAACATGGTATCAGAGTCACTCAGCCTAACAATATAGATTGTGAAGTGATTTTGTAAATTTGTGCATCTATACGATTTTGAGTATTAAATCTTCAAAGTTCTGTAATGGCGGAGGGTCTTGGTTTAGCTGGTTCTGGTCAGACGACAATGTTGTTGGTAACACTCAATGATTGGGGATCAATTACAATCGCCCAGTGTTTTTGTCTCCTGGTGATCAAAGTGGTATACAGATTGTGTCATTTCAACTGATAGGAATTGAAAATTTCTCAATGTGGTTTCAATCAGTGAGAATTGCTTTGTTGGGTAGGAACAAGGTAGTGCTAGTCGAAAGATGCATTTCATGAATCTATGGGAAGACATTGGGAGAGAGTCAATGTTGTTGTCCTATCTTGGATCATGAATTCAATAGAAAAGGGGCTGCAAGGAGGAATCATATTGTATGCTTCAATAGCTCAAGCAATGTGGGAAGACCTTCTTGAGAGATTTAATAAGGTAGATAGATCTAGGATTTTCAATTTGCACAAAGAAATTGCAACTCTATCTCAAGGTACTTCTTTTGTATCCAATTATTTCTCTAGATTGAAAAATCTCTGGGAAGAGTTTGAAGCCTTGATTCCTGCACCTAGCTATAGCTGTACAAAGTTGAAAGTGTATATATCTCATTTTCAAAAATTGAAGTTATTTTAGTTCCTTATGGATCTAAATGAATCTTACAATCAAGCTAGAGGGCAAATTTTGTTAATGTCTCCTATTCCATCAATTAATCAAGCATATGCAATGGTCTTAAGTGATGAGAGCCAAAAGTCTACTCTGATAATTTCAAAGATACTAGGTGTTAATCCTAGTGGCTTAGGATATGTGGATGTTTCTATGCATACAAGGAATGTAGGGGCTTATTCAGGGTCTAATTCCACTAGTGTTAGACCTTCTAGATTCGAGAAAAATTTCAATTTGTAGTGTGATTTTTGCAAGATGAAAGGACATGTTAAAGATAATTGATATAAGTTGATTAGATATCCTCTAGGCTTAAACAAAAAAGTTAAGGGAACTCAAGTAGACAATACAATCGGAACAAACAAAATATTATTGCATACAATGTCTTCTCTGATGGTTTTAACAAGTTGAAGGTCAAGAATCAAAACAAGTTTAGTATAATCAGAAAGGCAAACAAGTGCAAAATGCAATTGTGAAACCAACAATGCAGGGTGAAGCCTATCCATTCATTAAAGACCAGTATGAAGAGATACTCAGCCTGTTGAAAACCAAGTCTGATATTGTTGTATTAGCTGTATCCACATATATGAGTACAACTTTGTTAGTCTCCAACACTAATCTTAAAAGGATTATAGATACTAGAGCTACCAATCATATGGTGTTTGACAAAAATATGTTAGATTCTATCACTACAAGAGACATAAAAAATCTAAGAAAGGTGTTTTTACTTAATGGAGAAGTATCTTTGGTAACACATATTGGGTCAAGTGTTATTTCTGATAGTACTATTAATGGTGTGCTACATCTTCCTCAGTTTCATTTTAACCTCATGTCAGTTTCCAAGGTGACTAGAGAATTAAACTATTCAGTTAAATTCTTCCCTGGTTTCTATCTATTTTAGGATCTCTATAATGGGAAGGTGACAAAGATTGGTAAGGAAGAAGGGGGTCTATACATACTGGTAAATCAGGCATATCAATTTTGTAAGACACTGGCATTAAACTCAACAATCAATCAGTTAAGTGTTTCTATTAAAGACATTCAATTGTGGCATAGAAGGTTGGGCCATGTGTCTACTAGTGTGTTAAATAAAGTGTTGTCTACAAATATAATTAGTATAGCAGACACTTTGAAGAAATGTATTGTTTGTCCATGCGCTAAACAAACCAGATAGGTGTTTCCAAGTAACAGTATCTATACTAATTTTGCCTTTGATTTAGTTCATATGGACATATGGGGTCCCTATAAGGTGCCTACTTTTAATGGAAACAAATATTTCTTAACAGTTGTGGATGACTTCACTAGAATGATTTGGGTATTTTTACTCAAATTAAAGTATGATGTATGTGTAGTTTTTTCACAATTTATAACTTATGTTAAAACTCAATTTGATAAGATTGTTAAAGTCTTAAGAATAGATAATGGAACTGAGTTCATGAACTCAATTTGTGCAGAATTATGCAAGAACATGGGTATAGTACATCAGACAAGTTATCCATATACCCCTCAGAAAATGGAGATGCTTAGAGGAAACACAGACATATCCTAGAAGTAACCAGAGCTATCAGAATTCAAAGGGAAGTTTCTATAAGATTTTGGCGGGGGGAGGGGGGGTGTTCAAACAATAGTGTACCTAATAAACAGGACACCTAACACTGCAATACATAACTCAACACCCTTTGAGAGACTATATAACAAGAAGCCTTTATTGTCTCATTTGAGAGTTATAAAATGCTTAAATTTAGCCAAAACACTACAAGAACAAAACAAGCTTCAATCTAGGTCCATAGTTTCAATATTGTTGGGATATTCTGCCACTCAAAAAGGGTACATACTATTTGATGCTCATGAAAAGAAGATATTTGTAAATAGAGATGTTGAATTCAGAGAAGATGTGTTTCCCTTTGATCAAATCATTCACCAAAAGGAAGTGATATTTCCTACGGTACCTTTTGAGTCTTACCTATATATCATGCATACAGGAAATGTATAGTTAGGCATTTACTATTAACATGTTATAGTTAATAAATAGTCAGCTAATTCACAGACTTCTCAAGCCAGTACACCAAGTTCTGATCCTTAGGCTAATCAACAAGGGACAACTATTCTACAGCCTACAAGGAGGTCAACAAGAGGAAAACATCCACCTATCTATTTAAAGGACTTTGTGTCTCTCAATCTTCATCAAGACACTCCATATTCTATCTCTAAGTTTGTATTTTATGCCTAAGTATCAGTGTTACCTATCTGCTTTTTCGGCTGAAATAAAACCAACAAATTACAATGAGGCTAAGGAAGATCCAAAGTGGATTGAAGCAATGCAAAATGAAATAGCTGCAGTAAACCATAACAACACTTGGGACATAGTAACTTTACCAAAAGAAAATACTCCAATAGGGTGTAAGTGGATCTTCCAGATCAAGTATAAAGCTGCAGGAGAAGTAGAAAGGTTTAAGGTAAGATTAGTTGCCAAAGGATATAATCAAAGAGAAGGAATTAACTATCAAGAGACCTTCTCTCTAGTTATCAAGATGAAAATAGTCAGCACTGTATTAACATTAGTTGCTACTAATCACTGGCATGTACATCAAATGGATGCATATAATGGTTTTCTACAAAGAGGCCTACATAATGAAATCAACATGAAACTTCTACAAGGATTTCATAGCCGGGGGGAGAATAAAGTGTGCATGCTAAAGAAATCCTTGTATGACCTAAAACAAGCACCAAGGCAATAGAATGCTAAACTAACAAAAGCCTTATTGACAGCTCAGTTTCAATAAAGCAAGTTTGATCATTCCTTGTTTATAAAAAGAACAACTAAAGGATTAACAATTGTTTTGGTCTATGTAGATGACATGCATATTACAGGTAGTAGTTTAGAACTAGTCAAAGAAACCAAAGAATTACTACAACAAGCTTTCAAGATGAAAGACTTGGGTGAACTAAAGTACTTTCTTGGCATAGAATTTGCAAGATCCAAGGAAGGATTCTTAATGCACCAAAGGAAGTACATACTTGAACTTATTTCTGAAACAGGCTTAGTTATTTCTAAACCTGCTATGACACCCATAGATATCAATATCAAACTCGCTTCAAGGAAGTATGATGAGCAACTGGGAATCAATGAATCTCAGGATCACTATGCAGATCAAAGCTCATATCAAAGATTAATTGGTAAGTTATTGTATCTAACTATGACCAGACCTGAGATAGCCTACAATGTACAAACTTTAGTTTCTATAATATCCCAAACAAACTCATATGGAAAAAGCTTTCAGAATTGTAAGATACCTAAAACAAGAACCAGGAAAAGGTGTATTGTTGTCAAGCAAAGAAGATCGAACTACGATAGCATATTGTAATGCTGACTGGGCATCTTGTCCTATGTCAAGAAGGTCAGTCACAGGTTATATTAATAAACTTGAAAACTATCTTATCACTTGAAAATCAAAGAAGTAGACAACTATGTCAAGAAGCTCTGTAGAATTTGAATATAGAAGTATGACAGCTACATTGCCTGAGATAGTTTGGTTAAGAGGCCTATTAAAGGAATTAGGAATCCAACTCAATCATCCTATTGAAATTTATAGTGACAGTAAAGCAGCCATATAGATTGCTGCCAACCCTGTTTAGCATGAGAGGCAAAACACATAGAAATAGATTATCATTTCATAAGAGAAAAAATCGTGGAAGGATTAGTAGTTACAAGGTACATTCTAACACAAGAGTAACCTACAGATATCCTAACAAAAGGACTCACTAAAGCTCAACATGAACATTTATCTTCCAAGTTAGGCATCTTAAATATCTTCACATCCTCTCATACCTAGCTTGAGGGGGAGTGTTGAAGGATGAAGGGAATCTTTTACTAATTCAAGTGGTTAGTTAAAGTTCTTAGTAGGTAGTTAAGAGGCAGTTAACTACTCAACTTTATATATAAACAAGTTGAGCTTGTATTCTAGTTACATGAAAAAGATTCCATAATACAATACTTTCTTTCTTCCTCTTCTTCTTCTTCCTCTTAATTTGATCTCTTGAGAATCTGTTATTGACTTTATTAAGAACTCTCCATTGCATCAAATTATAACAAAAATCTTAAAAATATTGACTAGCTAAACTAAAATACACTCTAGATCAACTACAAGTATTAAAAGTACCTCTTAACTTTGCAGGAATTTAAGGGTGTATTTAACTAATGTTTCAAGATTAGGGGTGTATTTAAGTTCAGTTAGTCAGGTAGAGGGATATTTATAACACTGTCAATAGTTCAAGAATTACTTTTCTCAATTAAAAATAGTAGCTCAGGGGACAAAAGCAAATAAAAATAGAAATTAGAAGAAAAAAAGGCTAAAAATTTATGAATATCTCTGACGTCAATAGGCAAATATAAATTTTTAATGCAAGATTGACTCAAAACTTTAATTACTCTTCTTGACACACTTTGAAACTTGAATCCTAAAAAATGTAACAAAGCTAGAGAAACCGATCAAATTGTTGTGTTGATCTAACCATCTAGAAATTATTCCTAATTCTCTGAAAATTACCGATGAATCATAAATAATAGAGTTTAACTTTTTTTTCTTATATGATAAAATATGGTAGACATTTTATAAAGAAGAAAGTAATACATGTGTGTAACAGTAGTGCAATAAATATTTTTCTAAAAAGAAAGTCAAGTACCAATTTACCCTAAATTCATCAAAATAGTTCAACTTTAAGTATAATTTAATCTTGTAACATTCCCTAATTCATTCCACCTAGTCTGATGTAAATGCCCAGGAGAAATTGAGAAAAATAACTCAGAAAAGTCACAAGAAGGAAATCATGAAGGTTCACCGACGGCCCGTAGAATGATCTATGACCCGTAGATGTGACCTTTAGTTACCTCTGTGACTTAGAAATTTTTTTCTAAGTCTGAGATCCATGCACGAGTCCTTCTACGAATCATACTTCAATCCATAACCCGTGGAATATGTTTTGTACATTAAGTTCCGGAAAATCAAAATTTCTGAATCTTGAACCACGAATTAATAGGACGACTCGTCACTCAACCTGCAACCCGTAGAAAGGGGTTTCATAATCCCAGGTCATATTACAGTAACTCCAAATTTTGGATACCCTCACCTATGAGAGGCCACTTATGGGTCGTAAGTGGAACCATGACCAGTAGACTTGGTTTTGTGGTTCCATCCGACAATTTTAAGAGGGGTATTCTAGTCCTTTTATACCCTTTAATTAAAACTTATGATGTATTAGACTTGTTTTAGGTCTCTTATCCATATCCTAGGTGTATTATTTCTCATTATACACTCAAAAATTCTTGAGAGCATTGAGGAAAGAAGAAAAGTGAGGTTTAGAGTTCAAGCGTGAGGATCGTCAGAGCGTTGGTTGTTCTTCCATACCAGGTATGAGGCTACCTAAAGTGTTGAACTGAGTTCGTCCACATGCCCTCTCATCTACTTGAGTTGAACTCACGAATAAGAATTGACTATTAAAATTCCTATCACCCTAATTTTTGAGTTGCTTGCATTTATTTTGAGTCCTCATGAACATATGTGAACAATTGATGTATAGCATTGTTGTTTATATGACATTGGGATACTAGCCTTATACTTGACAACATAAATCCTAAGTTACATTATCCTATAAGATTTTGTATATTAACTGAATTGAGATCACGAGTCTGATTATCTGAGTTGAGTGACTTTAGTAGTAACTGAGCATGAGAAATATATTATCTGTCTACATACATAACTAATAATCAACCTATTTATTTTATGTGAGGAGCATGATTGAGTGGAGTCTAAATGACGGTTTGAGTCATGATTGTATGCATGATTGATTACCCTGATGGTTGAGTTTTTGAGTGAATGAGTTGAGTTAATTTGAGATAATTTAATGAGATGATTTTTGAGTTGATCGGCATGAGCATGTTTTAGTCTTGGGAGGAGTATTGAGCACTAATATAGGAGCGAGTAAATAACTACTCTAACTTATAAAGTGTGTTGCCAGCATAGGATAGTCATACAGTTAACTCTAGTAACTCATATCCCAAAAAGATGGACATTTACTTTGGATCCGAGAGAGAGTTGATCGTCGTTTACCTTGAACAATTTTGGATGGGCGTGGCAACGACGTCACCTTCATTGTACATCACCAACTTAAAGGTGGTGGGAGTTATGTGGATTAAGAAAAATTCTCAAGCAACACTTTATTGAGCATATTATATTATAAACTGAGTTGCATAAAATTAAGTCCATGTTCAAAGCATGATTTTAAAGTTTAAACTTGCATATTGATTGAGTTGGGTTACGAGTAGATGAGTTGATTGATTTCAGTTTGAGATTTACTTATTTAAGTTAGCCATTCTTACATACCAGTATATTTCATGTATAGATATCCATTTGGGCTTGCATCATTAATGATGCAGATATAGGTGATAGAGGACTTCAACCCATCATTGAGGTCCAGTTTCTTACTTCAAGATTTGGTGAGCCCTCCTTGCTATTTAGAGGAGCACTTTAGTTTTCATGGAGTATTTTTATTTTTTTAATTGAGATAGTCATGGCCTGTCATGGTACCATCTAGACTGATGGATAGAGGCTTCATAGACATTGAGTAGAGGATTTTTTATTGCTATATATTTTTCCAAATATTGATTCATTAGAAATTGTTTTCATAAAAGGCTTATCTATCTAAACTAATGGATTTTCTTGAGTATTCTTCCATTGTTGAGTATAATGTGATGATGAGACCAGGTGGTACTCTTAGGAAATCAACAATAGTTTTTCAAGTACCGGCCACACCAAGGGTACCCTTTCGAGATGTGATAAATTTGGTATCAGAGCACAGAGTTCAAGTGTCCTAGGGAGTCTGTGAAGCCATATATAGTAGAGTCTTGTTTATAGGTATGTTGTGCACCACACTTTATAAGAAGGAGGCTATGAGATATTAGGAAGGGTTACACTTCTTTTGTATTCTGAATTCATGCGATAGAGTTTAACTCTATTAAAATATATATCTGATTCGTGTATTATGCATTTGCAGATCATGCTTTCTAAGCATACCTCCACCCACTGAGATACCCCCACTGGTAATACTTAGAAGTCCCCGTTAAAGGTGCCTACTTAGATAGATATGAGGAATCAAGGTTGACCAGCTAAGGCCACTAGAGTCCCATAGGTACCTATTGCTCTACCTGCTCCAACTATAGAGGTTGATTTCATAGGAGCTATTACTATGCTCACCCAATTGGTAACCACTTAGAGTGGAAATCAGAGTTCACAGGCTCCTAGTTTTAGCTCCCAAGAGCCAACTACTACAACAAGACTTAGAGATTTTTTGAGGATGAACCCACCAGTTGTCACAAGGTCTAAGGTTGAGGAAGACCCCCAAAACTTAATTGATGAGATGTGGAAGGTATTGAAAGATATGCATGTAGCCGAGATTAAGAGAGTTAAACTTGCTTCCTACCAGCTTAAGGATGTGATGAATATCTAGTATAACTAATGGGAAGAGGATCGAGGTGAGGATGTTGAGCTTGCTGAGTGAAGTGAATTTGAGAGTGCTTTCCTTGATTACTTGTTTCCCCAAGAGTTGAGGGAGGAAAAGATTGAAAAGTTTGGAAACTTGAAGAAGGAAGGGTTGACTATTAAAGAATACAGCCTCAAGTTCATCTAGTTGTCCAGGTATACCCCAGAGATGGTCTAGGACATGAGAGCAAGAATGAGAATGTTCATATCTGATTTGGGTAAACATATGAAGAAAGAGTGCAAGACGGCATTGCTAATCCCAGACATAGAAATCTCTAGGCTTATGGTCTATGCATAACAACTTGAGGAGGATAAGATGAGAGATAGAGAGGAATATTTGAGCAAGAAGGCCAAGTCAGTAGGGCTTGAGCCTAATCAGCCTAAGCAAAGTAAGGGAGATAAGTAATACTTTCATAAAAGATCTAATACTTATGCACCATCCTCAGCCAGTGTGCTAGATCTGAGTAATAGGTTTGATCAAAAGTCCCAAGGTCAGCAGAACTATAGAGCACAGGGTTCTCAATCACATGCTAGTGTGGCCCTTGGATCGAAAGGGAAGCCACCTTGTGGAAAATGTGGCAGGATGCATTTGGGAGAGTGTAAAACAGGAGGGAATGGTTTCTATAAGTGTGGCCAGGTGGGTTATTTTTAGAGAGAGTGTCCATTATGGAACAATAAGGCCCAGTCTTCTACAACAGCACCACCGACCAAAGGTAACCAGAAAGGTGCTACACCGGGGATAGACGGTGGAGCAAACCATTTGTATGCAATAGGGAGCCGACAAGACTAAGAAGCTACACCAGATATTGTGACAAGTATGCTTAGAGTTTTTATCTTTTATTGTTATACTTTGCTTGACTCGGGTGCAACTCTGTCCTTTATGACGTCGTATGTGGCTAGTATATTTGAGATTTTTCTTTAGTGTTTGCTTAAGTCCTTTGTTGTTTCTACTCTTGTTGGTGAGTCTATTATAGCTGAAAGAATTTATAGAGATTGTGTAGTGTCCATCCATCATAGGGATACTCTTGTTGATTTAATTGAGTTAGAGATAATTGATTTTGATGTAATTCTTGACATGGACTTGTTTCACGGTTGTTATGCCTCTATCGATTGTAAAGCCCTAACTGTCAAATTCCAATTTCTGAATGAGACTATTATAGAGAGTAAAGATATCTATGTAGTGCCTAAGGGTAAGTTTATTTCATACATTAAGGACAGAAAGTTGATCTCTAAAGGATGTATTTATCACCTCATGTGAGTTAAGTCTGACAATGTTGAGCCTCTTACCCTTGAGTACATCTAGATTATAAATGTGTTTCTTAAAATGTTTCTTGAAGATCTACCTGGAGTCCCTCTTGATAGGGATATTGACTTCGAAATTGATATTCTTCTTGACACCCATCCTATCTCCATTCTGCCGTATATAATAGCCCTCGCTGAATTGAAAGAGCAATTGAGAGAATTTCTAGAGAAGAGCTTTATTAGGCCGAATATTTCTCCATGGGGTGCTCTAGTTCTATTAGTGAGAAAAAAGGATGGTTCACTCAGAATGTGTATTGACTATCGCCGATTGAATAAGGTCATAGTCAAGAATAAGTATCCCCTCACAAGGATAGATGACTTATTTGACTAACTTCATGGTGTCACTATTTTCTCTAAGATAGACCTCAGATCATGCTATCACTAGTTGAAAGTGAGAGAATGTGACATCCCAAAGATGACTTTTTGAACCCGATATGGTCACTATCAGTTTTTGGTAATGTCCTTTGGGTTGACAAATGCACCTACAACCTTCATGGACTTGATGAACAGAGTATTCAGATAGTACCTTGATATGTTTGTGATTGTGTTTATCGATAATATTTTGGTATATTCCACAGAAGAGGAGGAGCATGTTAATCACCTCAAGATTACTTTGTAGACGCTCAAGGATAGTGAGTTATATACTAATTTTTCAAAGTGTGAGTTTTGGCTCAAATCTGTGACATTTTTAGGCTATATAGTGTTGGGCGATGGTATACGAATTGACAATCAAAAGATTTAGGCGGTTAAGAATTGGCCTAGACCAACCTCTCTGACTTACATAAGAAGTTTTCTGAGTTTGGCTGGTTACTATCGTAGATTTGTTGATGGGTTCTCTTCCATATCCAAATCATTGACTAGACTAACTTAGAAGAAAGTCAAGTTTCAATGGTTTGATGAGTGTGAGAAGAGTTTCCAAGAGTTTAAAACAAGGTTGACCACAACCCTAGTATTGACTTTGCCCGAAGGAGTTGATGAATTTGTCATTTATTGTGATGCCTCGAGAGTGAGATTAGGATGTGTATTAATACAGAAGGGTAAAGTTGTTGCTTATGCTTCCAGGTAACTCAAGGTACACCAAAGGAACTATCCCACACATGACTTAGAATTGGCAATGGTGGTATTTGCTCTCAAGCTATGGTGTTACTATCTATATGGAACGCATGTTGATGTTTTCATAGAATATAAAAACCTACAATATATCTTCACCCAGAAGGAGCTTAATTTAAGGCAGAGAAGATGGCTTGAGTTACTCAAGGACTATGACATGAGCATCCTCTACCATCTAGGTAAAGCTAATGTGGTTGTTGATGTTTGATGCCCTTAGCAGGTTGTCCATAGGGAGTACCTTTCATGTCGAGGAGGGGAAGAAGGAGCTAGCTAAAGAGGTTCACAAACTAACACAATTAGAAGTTCAACTAGATGAATCTGGTGAAGGTAGAGTGCTTGTGCATAATGGGTCTACATCATCCCTTATAGTAGAGGTAAAAGAGAAGCAAGACAAAGATCTCATCATACTCCAATTGAAGGAAGATGTGCATAATCAGAAAGTGATGGCGTTCATCAAAAAGGTAGATGGGGTATTGAGATACCAAGGTAGATTGTGTGCTCTAGATATTGATGGCATTCGAGAAAGGATCATGGCAAAAATCCATAATTCTAGATATTTTATCCATCCGAGGTCTAACAAAATGTCTCACGACTTGAGGGAGGTTTATTAGTGGAGTAGGATGAAGAGGGGCATTACTGAGTTTGTTTCCAAGTGCCCAAATTGTCAACAAGTAAACGTTGAGCACCAAAGCCATGGGGAGTAGCCCAGAATTTTGAAATTCTAGAATGGAAGTGGGAGATGATTAATATGGATTTCATCACAAGCTTACCAAGGTCTCATAGATTGCATGATTCAATCTGGGTGATTATTGATAGGATGACCAAATCTACCCACTTCTTGGTGGTAAAGACTACTAATACGACAGAGGACTATGCCTAATTATACATCTGAGAGATTGTTAGATTGCATGGAGTTCCTTTTTCCATCATATAAGATAGAGGCGCTCAATTTACTGCCTAATTTTGGAAGTCCTTTCAGAAAGGCCTAGGTTCAAAGGTGAACCTTAGTAGCGCTTTTCACCCTCAAAGCTTATAAGACAGAGCGTATAATACAAACCTTAGAGGATATGTTGAGAGCTTGCATTATTGACTTCAAAGGTAATTGGGATGACCATTTTCCCAGATTGAGTTCACTTACAATAATAATTTCCATTCGAGTATTTAGATGGTCCCATATGAGGCACTGTATGGGAGGAGATATAGATCACCAATTAGTTGGTTCGATATGGGTGAGGCAGATCAAGCTATGGATAAAGTAAATCATACGAGAGAGATTAAAGATTGCACAGAGTTGATCGAAATCCTACATTGATGTTAGCAAAAAGGTCTTGGAGTTTAAGGTCGATGGTTAGGTGTATTTGAAAGTGTCACCTATGAAGGGTGTGATGCAATTTAGAAAAAAGGGAAGTTGAGTCTGAGGTACATTCGTACTTATCATTTTTTGATGTGAGTGGGTAATGTAGCTTATGAATTAGAGCTACCACTAGAGTTAGCAGCCATCTATCCAATCTTCCATATTTCCATGCTTAAGAAGTGTTCTGAAGATTTGCAGTTGGTTGTGCTAGTTAAGAGTATTAGAGTGAAGGACAACTTGAGTCATGAGAAGATTTCCATTCAAATCCTTGATCATTAGGTTCACAAGTTGAGATCCAAAAAGATTGCATCTGTCAAGGTGTTGTGGAGAAATCAGATTATAGAAGATGCTACTTAAGAAGCTGAAGAGGATATAAATGCTAGATACCCACATTCATTCCTACCCGCTGATGATGAGAGTGTTGATGGTCATAATTTCTTCTTATTCCTTGAGTTCCTTTCTATTTTGAGTTTGAATGATGATAGAGTCCTAGAGTCCGATTGATGATTGGTTTGATTTGTTGATGTTCTACTTGCTGATTTCCTTGATTGATGGATTGCATGGATGAGTTGTGAACTGTTTGATTGTGCGAGTCCATGATAGGATTTGTGCCTTGAATAGGTTCCAAGATTTCTCTTCATTTGAGGATGAATGATCCCAAGGAGAGATAATGTAATACTCCATAATTCATTCCATCTAGTCTGATATAAATGCCCAGGAGAAATTGAGAAAAATGACTCAGAAAAGTCACTGCAAGAAAACCACGAAGGGTCACCTATGGCTTGTAGAGTGATCTACGACCCATAGATATCACCTCATAGATACCCTTGTGACTTAGTAAAGTTCTTCTAAGTTTGAGGCCTATGTACGAGTCCTTCTATGGACCGTAATTCATTCCATGACCTGTGGAATGTGTTTTGTAGATTAAGTTCTAAAAATCAAAAAAATTTAATCTTGAACCACCAATTAACGTGACAACCCATCACTCAACCTACGACCCGTATAAAGGGGTTTTGTAGGTCCCAAGTCAAATTCAAGGAACTCAAACTTTTGGACACCCTCACCTACAAGAGGCTACTTATGGGTCGTAAGTGGAAACATGGCCTATAAATTAGGTTTTGTGGTTCCATCCGAAAGTTTTAAGAATGTCTTTTTTTACCCTTTTTAATTAAAATCTATGATGTTTTGGACTTATTTTAGGTCTCTTATCAATACCCTAGGTGTATTATTCCTCATTATATACTCAAACATTCTTGAGAGCATCAAGAAAGGAAGAAAATTGAGGGTTTTGAGTTCAAGATTGAGGATCGTCAGAGGGTTGATTGTTCTTCCTAATTCTAGATATGTAAGGCTACCTAAAACGTTAGATTGAGTTCATCCACGTGTCCTTCATCTACCAATGAACCAACACCTAAAATTTGGAATGAGTATAAGTCTCAAAAGTTCAGAGCCGAGAGATCTCAGTCACAGGCTAGTGTGACTTTAGGTTCACAAGGTAAGCCTCCATGTTGCAAGTGTGGTAAACTACACTTAGGGAGATGTCGTGAGGGAGGAGATGTGTGCTAAAAGTGTGGCCAAATGGGTCATTTTCAAGGAGATTGTCCGAAGTGGGCTGATAAGGCTCAATCTTCTACAATGGTACTACTAACTAGAGGGAATCAGAAGGGTGTTGTTTATGGCGCAAGCAAGGCTACAAACCTTTTGTATTCCTTGGGAAATCTCTAAGATTAGAAAGTTGCACCAAATGTTGTGACATGTATGCTTTGAGTTTTCACCTTTGATTGTGATGCATTACTTGATTTGGGTACCACTTTGTATTTTGTAACTCCTTATGTGGCCAGTAGATTTGAGATTCCTCCTGAGTGTTTGCTTGAACCCTTTGATTTTTCTACTCCTACTGGTGAGTCTATCATAGCTGAAAAGATCTTTAGAGATTGTGTAGTGTCCATCTTTCATAGAGGTACTATTGTTGATTTAATTAATTTAGAGATGGTTGACTTTGATGTGATCCTTGGTATGGACTTATTTCACACCTGTTATGCCTCTGTTGATTGTAGAACCCGAATTATCAAATTCTAGTTTCCAAATTAGCCTATCTTAGAGTGGAAGGGTGATTCTGTTATGCCTAAGGGTAAGTTTATTTCCTACCTTAGGGATTGAAAACTAATCTCTAAAGGTTGTATCTATCACCTCATGCAATTTAAGATTGACGATGTTGAGTCACCTAATTTTGAGTCAATCCCAATTGTGAACGAGTTTCCTGAAGTATTTCCCAAGGATCTGTTTGGAGTTTCTCCTGATAGAGAGATTGACTTCGGTATGATGTTCTTCTTGATACTCAACCTATTTCTATTTCGCCTTATAGAATGACCCTTGTTGAGTTGAAAGAGCCAAAGGAGCTGTTGAGAGATTTGCTTGAGAAAGGTTTTATTAGGCCGAGTATCTCACCATGAAGTACATCGATCCTATTCGTGCGAAAGAAGGATGGATCCCTTCGAATGTGTATTGACTACTGCCAGTTGAATAAAGTGACAGGCAAGAATAAGTATCCCCTTTCGAGGATCAACGACTTACTTGACCAATTTTAGGGTGTCACCATCTTCTCTAAGATAGACCTTAGATCAGTCTATAAAAAGTGAAAGTGAGAGAATGTGACATCTTGAAAGATGACTTTTTGAACCTGATATGGTCATTTTGTGTTTTTGGTGATGTCCTTTGGGTTGACAAATACACCTGCAACGTTCATGAACCTGATGAATAAAGTGTTCAGATAGTACCTTGACATGTTTGTGATCGTGTTTATTGATGACATGTTGGTGTACTCTAGAGATGAAGAAGAGCATGCTAATCACCTTAGAATTGCTTTGCAAATGCTCAAGGATAATGATTTATATGCAAAGTTTTTGAAGTGTGAGTTTTGGGTAAAATCATTGGCATTCCTAGGCTATGTGGTTTTAGGCGATGGTATACGAGTAGACACTCAAAAGTTTGACGCGATTAAGAACTGGTCTAAACTAACTTCTCCGACTGACATAAGGAGCTTCTTAGGTTTAGCAGGCTACTACCACAGATTTTTTGAAGGATTTTCTTCTATATCTTCACCATTGATTAGACTGACTCAAAAGAAGGTCAAACTTCAATGGTCTGATGAATGTGCAAAAAATTTCCAAGAGTTGAAAACTAGGCTGACTAATACCCTAGTGTTGACCTTGCCTGATACTTCAAGAGTGGTATTGGGCTGTGTATTGATGCAGAAGGAGAAGGTCGTCGCTTATGCTTCCAAACAACTTAAGGTCCATAAGATGAATTATCTAATCCATGATCTTGAGTTGGTTGCGGTGGTATTTGCACTTAAGATTTGGCGCCACTACTTGTACGGGGTGCATGCAGATGTGTTTACTGACCACAAGAGCCTATAATATGTATCCATACAGAAAGATCTCAACCTGCGATAGAGAAGATGGTTGGAGTTGCTCAAGGATTATGATATGTGCATTCTCTACCACCCAGGTAAAGCCATAGATCGGCCCGATTGGGAGTTCAACTTGAAAAATCTAACGAAGGTAGAGTTAATGTTCAAAATATGTTTGCATCGTCTCTTGTAGTGGAAGTGAAGTAAAGAAAGACCAAGACCCCATTTTGCTACAATTGAAGGCAGACGTGCATAAACAGAAGGTGATGGCCTTCGCCAAAGGGAGAGATAGAGTATGAGATATTAAGGAAGACTATGTGTTTCAGATATTAATGGCATTCAAGAAAGAATCATAGAATCCTATATTTCTAGGTATTTCGTCCATCCAAGATCAACTAAGATATACCACGACTTGAGAGCGGTCTATTGGTAGAGTGGAATGAAAAGGGGCATTACTGAGTTTGTTTCTAAGTGCCTGAATTGTCAATAAGGTAACGTTGAGCATCAAAGGACATATAGAGTAGCTCAGAACTTTGAGATTCTAGAATGAAAGTGGGAGATAATAAACATGGACTTCATTACAGGCTTATTGAGATCTCGCAGACATAATGATTCAATTAGGATGATAGTTGATCGAATGATCAAATCTGTACATTTCCTGGTAATAAAGATGACTAACACCACGAAGGATTATGCTAGATTATACATAAGAGAGATTTTTAGACTTCATGGAGTTCCTTTGTCTATCATCTCAGATAGAGGAGCCTAATTCATTGCACAGTTTTGGAGATCTTTCCAGAAAGGCTTGGGTTCAAAGGTGAATCTTAGCACAACTTTTCACCTTTAAATTGATGGTCAGGCAGAGCGCACAATTCAGACCTTGGAGGATATGTTGAGAGCCTGTGCCATTGAATTCAAAGGTAATTGGGATAACCATTTGCCTCTGATTAAGTTTGCCTACAACAACAGTTTCCATTTGAGTATTCAGACGGCTCCCTATGAGCTCTTTATGGGAGGAGATGTAGATCGTTGATTGGTTGGTTCGAGGTAGGTAAACCAAAATTGATTGGACCAGACTTAGTTTACCAAGTCATGGAGAAAGTGAAAATCATCCGAGAAAGATTAAAAATTACGCAGAGCCGATAAAAATTCTACACTGATGTTAGGAGGAGGGATTTAGAGTTCAAAGTCAATGATTGGGTGTATTTGAAAGTATCGCCTATGAAGGCGGTGATGCGATTCAGGAAGAAAGGGAAACTGAGTCCGAGGTATATCGGTTCTTATCATATTTTGAGGAGAGTGTGCAATATAACTTATGAGTTAGAGCTACCACCAGAGTTAGCGGCCATTTATCCGATCTTCCACATTTCCATGCTTAAGAAGTGTTTGGGAGATCCATATTTGGTTGTGCCTGTTGAGAGTATTGGAGTAAAAGACAGCCTGAGCTATGAGGAGATTCCTATCCAAATCTTTCATCGACAAGTTCAAAAGTTGAGAACCAAAGAGATTGCATCAGTTAAAGTGTTATGAAGAAATCAGTTTGTAGAAGAATCTACTTGGAAAGTTGAGGAGGATATGAAAGATAAATATCTGCACCTATTCCCTCATATTGATGATGAGAGAATTGATGATATGATTTGTTTCTAATCTCTTAAGTATTGCCTTATTTTGAGTTTGACTAATGATAACGTTCTAGAGTTTGACTAATGATTGAGTTGATTTGTTGACTGTTTATTTGCCTAATGGACTGATTGCATAAGTGACTTGTGAGTGGTTTGATTTTTGGAGTTCATGATAGAATTCAAGCTTTGACTAAGTTCCTAGACTTTTATCTTCATTTGAGGATGAATGATCCCAAGGGATAATGTAGCACCCCAGATATTTTGGAAGTAAAACAAGTCCTCATACTTGGTTCTATGAGAGAGTTTACGAGTCGTGATTTGGAGTACGACCCGTGGACCAATTCATAAGAGGTGTTCTAGAGTTAAATTTTTTTTCTAAGTATAGAAGAGAGTCCATGAGAGGGAACATGATCCGTAATCTGTTCCATGACCCTTTTGACAAGTCGTAGAATGAGATACAAAACTCATATTTTGGTTGGAATTTCATGAGAGAGAACCATGACCCGTAACGTATTTCATGGGTCATTTGTACATCCATGGAATGAAATCCAGAAACCATGATTTTGGTTTGATTTCTATGATAGAGAACCACGACCCATAACATGTTTCATGGGTCATTTGTTTATTCGTAGAATGAGATCCAAAAACTTAAATTTCGATCTACTTTCCATAAGAGAGGACCACAACCCATAACCTGTTTCACGGGCCGTAGATGGGATTTTGTGATCCACTTTCGACAACTTTCTTGAAGGGTAATTTAGTCTTTTTCTATTGTATTTTTAATAAACTCATGATGTCTGAAGATTCATTAAGGGTCCTTATCAGTACCCTAAGGGTATTTTCCCTCATTCGATACTTAAACTTTGAGAGAGCGAAAATTAGAGGAGAAAAGCTAGGGTTCCAAGGTATTCGATTGTGGTCCTCTGAGTTGTGATTATTTTTCGATTTCCAGATATGTAAAACTTATTAAAACTTGGGATTTGTTCCCCTATGTGTCCCTATTTATGATAATAGCAAGATTCATAAATATATTGAGTCCCCATACATGATTCTTTGAATATTTTTCTTGAAAATTTTATAAATTCTATGTATTTTTATATGTTGATGATCATTATAAATCTAATTTTTCTAATTAAATATTTTTCATGAGTTATTTCAGAAACCTTATATATATTACTTCATAAAAGAATGTATGAATGAACCTAGGGATTGAGTCTAGAGCTTTGATCTGAGAATATTAATTGTGATTATGATTGAGCATGATAATAGGTTGATAGAACATGATGGTCCTGTGAGTCTGCATAATTGAACTCTAAAGATTGGTCTAAATTGAAAGATTGACTTGATAAAATTGATGAGATGAAAGAGTCCATTAGGAGACTCATTGATTCGTTGATATGAATGATCAATATTTTATGAGCACTGAGTCTTGGGAGGAGTATCGAGCACCGAGTTGAGTGGGAGTAAGTCCAACTCAAACTCTAGAACTACGCTGCCAAACATAGGAGAGGATTGAAACCGTTAAGTTGGATGTTTCCTTTTGATAGGTCTCTGAAAGAATAAAGGACTCGTTTGATTTGATATGATCCATTATGGATCAATTCATTCTTTATCTTGGCAAGTATTGAATGGTTGTGGCAACATCAATGAGATTGTTGTACGATCACTGGCTCATAAGTGATTGTTGTCGGATAAGAGAAACTCCCAAAGAGGTTCCATACTGATAGTACTCTGAGTTGATTGGATTTGTCTTGACTGGTCATTGTCTACTCTTTATTCTTACTTTAGATAGATATTTGACATCCTGATTGAGTTATCTGAGTTGATAGTATTCTACCTTGATGCATGTTCCAATTCAGTCATTTTACATACCAGTATATTCCATGTACTGATGCCCATTTGGGCCAGCGTCTTTTCATGATGCAGAGACAAGTACTAGAGATTATCAACATGCGCTCCGTTGAAGATCTTCTCCTTATTTCAGCTGACAAGTGAGTCCTCCTTGAGTTCGGGGGATGCGTATTATTTCATCTAGATTTTGAGTTAGACTTTAGACTTATTTTTCTTTTTTTGATTTGAGATAGTCATGGACCTCTTATTGACACCATTGAACAATTGATAGAGGATTCATAGACTAGAGTTGATTGGATGTTGTTTTGAGCTAGTTTTCTTCTTACTAGCCTTATTGTTTTGATTTGACCTTTTCATAATTGAGATTGTCCACCCCTTTTTTTCTTAGTCTTCCGCTGATATACATATATTTATGATTGAATGACTGTGATGAGGCCAAATGGTTCGCTTGGGGACTAGCAATAGTCTCTGAGTGTCGGTCACATCTAGGGTACCCTCCCGAGGCGTGACATCCTCTCAGACCCTACTTGCGGTATTCCACCAGGTATGTTGTTGTTGTTGAATAGTCGAGTGTCTAAATTAAATTAATTAATAAATTTAAAGGACTATGATATACTCTATTTTTTCAATTTCTCACTTAATGTTTAATATATATTTTGATGTCCAATTTGAATTTACATCGAAAAAAATTCCATTTTAAAAAAGAGAAAAAACTTTATTTTCAAAATTGATTTTATACCAAGGTTCAAGTTATAAGAAATGAGTACTTATTAGTCATGCTATAAATAAAAGAAATAATTTTTTTCCTTTTTAATCTTAATAGTAGTGGTTGAAAAATTTCCATGGAAAATAAGTAATTATATAAAATAGAGTAGTAATTAAATCAACTTCACGAAAAATTTCCAATTTCATCAATTGAAAACTTCAAATTTGATGTTAAAATTAAGGAAGAATTAATGGGTAATGAAGAGGAGAGTTGAAAGTGAAAATCCTTCGAAAAATCAAGTAGAAATCATCCAAACCAAGCTCTTAAAGTTCAAAAATGGAAAAATACTTAAAACTCATTACCAGAGACCTAAATTTCAGGTCTCTGATGTCGCTATAGTGACAAAGTGTCACTAAAGTGATACCACCAAATAAGCAAAGCCTGATTGCAAAAATGACCCTTCGTTTTAGCGACCAAGCTCTCGCTAAAGCGAGGCCTGAGGCACCAGAAAACAACAAATTTTTCAATCAATTCAAAAGCTTAGAATTAGCTCTTATGATTCGTTTGGAACCTCGTACGCACAAATAATATGCGCAACCCCACAAAATTCAACATTTCGAACTCAACGGAATAGTCAAAAATCGAATCTGAGGTCTCCTTGACCCAGAATTTGATTAAGTGCAACTAAACTAACTCAAGTCACTTGAAATATCAAAACAATATTGGGAACTCAAAAATTCGGACAAAGCTCATTTTAGCACTAAAATCACCTCTTAGTACCAATGGAATCATCTGAAATCCAATTTGTGCACTGAAACTCAAAATGCTGACCAAGGTAAAACGTAAGTCAAACTTTAACTCAATTTTCAACTCCAAACCTTAAATCCACATAACAACCCCAAATCTGATTCTGACAACTCTCTTAGACCAACTTTCATATTTCGGAACTGATGGAATCGATGAATTTTTGTTTCAAGACTTGAATCTCCGAATGACTCAAAATTTCGAAATTAGGCAACTTAACCTTCAAAAATCCATCTTTAACAAAAACCTCAACTTTTCACAAGATTCTCGAAAACCAACTTTTAAAATCAACCAAGCATGATTCGGGACCGCTAGCGAGAGTGCTAAAATGATAATTTTGTCAAAATGTCAAAAATGATCTTCAGGATCATTACACCAAGTTCCACAAAACTAAATTTATCTCAACCATGCAAATTGAGACATGGCAATTACAATAATGGGATGGCTCCAACAATATATACCAATATTGTAACGACCCCATTAAGTTATTTTGAGATAGAGTTTCGTATGTTATAAAAGATTTATCTCGTGAATTTTAAAGGGGCTTTTTGGACTATTCAATAATTTTTGTTATTTAGTTGAGGGGTAATTTTAGCTAATTAAATTAACTAGTGGGCTAAATTAATAGTTAGATAATACCCTATACCACTTATCCTAAATTATTTAAAATAAGTAATAAAATTGATCACACTTTTAGTACATAAAAATAAACAAATAAATAATTTTTTAAAAAAAGAAAGCGGATAAAAGAAAAGGGGGTTGAATGCCCCCAATTCACAAAATAGAAAAGCAAAACAAAAGAGAAATGGACGAAGACAAAAAGAAACGCATAGAAGAAAAAAAAGATGTGGGGGAGAAAAAGAAAGAAAAAGAAGAGAGAAAAAATTAGGATTTTCATCCTAAATCATCAAGGTAATTATTATCGTCCTTTCCATTAAGTTTTTATTTAATTATGAATAGATTTTTAGGATAGAAACGTGTATAATTTATGAAAAAATAGCCCTAGGGTTCTTAGAATAAAATCTTGATTTGAGGGTCGAATAATGATTCATTTTAGTTGAAATTTGACGTATGAGTTTGTCTTATTATGGGTAAACATAATTTGAAGGGAATTTTCAGATTCTAATTCGACGGCTTGGGGTGTTTTTTTTATCCGATTGTTTAGCCAAAAATAAATATAGCAATATGGGTGTCATCGAATTCGTATTCTAACGAATATTATATATTTGATAGATTCAAAATGTTGTGAGGCATTGAAGAAAGGAGAAGCATTGATGGATTAGCTAACTTGATTTTGGTTCTTCAATTTGAGGTAGGTTATGGTTTATTATATGTGCTAGAAAGACTCCTAATAGTAATTGATATTCATTGAGTTATGTTATGAAATTATCAATGTATTAAATTATTGTGATTTGGATGATTAATATGTGTTGTTATTGGTCTGCAATCCCAAGACATTGAAATCCATAATCTTGAAGTTGTCTTACCAAAGTGATGTCTTGAATAAAGAAGGCTTGATGAAATATTGTTAATAAAGTGGAAAGTAATGATAAAGAATGATGAATTAAATATAATTGAATCTGGTATCACGTTCCGACACGGATATTATGGGATCGGGTGTTACGTTCCGACACGGATATTATGGGATTGGGTTGCACGTTTCGACACGGATATTATGGGATCGAGCGTCACGTTCCGACACAATATTATGAGATCGGGTGTCACATTCTGACACAATATATATTGGATCGGGTGCCATGTTCCGACATAATAATATTAAAGAAAAATATTTTAATATGATTTAATATACTCAATCTCAACGAACCTATCTCCCAAAAGAAACGTGGTATGAAGGCTTGAGTCCTCTTGTGTGTTCTTGGTATTGTTGACAAATTATATACATGTTTCATTGTGTTGTCAATTATACTTGTTGTTTATTGCTTGCCACTGTTAAGTGCTATAGTTGATTTTCTGATATTACTTAATGTATATTGGTTTTTATTTGGAGTCGACCGATGATATCTACTCAGTACATGTGGCTCATACTGACTCCTACTTGTATTTTTCTTTGTTTTGCTTTTGTGGAGTACATCAAGTCTTCCATCGACTTTGACTCGTCCTCAGCTCTAGTCGGTCGTCACCATATCAGGTTTCAGGGTGAGCTAACCTTCTAGCTCGTGTTGGACTCTATTAGTTATGACACGATGTCCTTAGTTTTCAGACATAAACTATTTTATTTATCTAGAAGCTGAAGACTTCATGCATGTTGGAACCTGACAGCACGCTCGTCTTATCCATGGTTGGTGTTGCTACTCTTAGACTTAGTATTTAAGATTAGATGTCCTTAATGTGATGACTTTCAGGTTTTGAAAAATGTTATGTAATAGGATTTAGTGGTTTTGTTATTCTTACTTTTATAAGTTTGAACTTCCGCATTAATATCGTATTTCATAAGTTAAACAACTAATATAAGTTTGAGATTTATATTGTTGGTTCGCCCACTTAGGAAGTTAGGTGTGGGTGCCGCTGACAGCCCGTTTTGGATCGTGACAAACTTCAAATTAAAAAATACATGAGGTTTTACAACTTACTCAAAGTTAATACATATAAATGAAGAATGTGACATATTTTAAATGAATAATGTATCTACTTAATAAGTGTTTGAGAACATGTTTTTTCGATTTTTTGTAGTACTATCTGATAGGAATACTTTATCATATGTTTAGGTACTTGATTAAAACATGTTGTAGTCGAGTGTCTAAATAAAATTTACTGACAAATTTAAAGGATTATGATATACTCTATTTTTTTTTATTTCTCACTTAGTATTTAATATGTATCATGATGTCCAATTTGAATTTACATTGAAAAATTTTCATTTTTAAAAAGAGAAAAAATTCGTTACCAAAATATATTTTATACCAAGGTTGAAGTTATAATAGATGAGTTCTCATTAGTCATGCTATAAATAAATGAAATAAATTCTTTTTCTTTTCTTCTTAATAGTAGTGGCTGGAAAATTGCCAAGCAGATACCCATTTGATCCAATGGAAACTCAAAACTAAAATTCATAATCTTTTTTTCTCAACTAACCCAAACCAACTACTCATCCTAGCGGATAATACCATGGCCATGGCCACCACCTGTTCCTCCACCGGCGCCGGCGCCACCCCACTCCTCTCTCCAACCACTCCTTCACTCCACACAATTACCAGAATACCCTTCATCTCCGCCACCCCAAAATGCAACAGGCCAATCACCAAGCTCCACGTGTCCTCCAACCCAGTTGCTTCATCCTCCACCAGTACATCCAAACCCAATCAAGAATCCATCTTTTACGACGGCGGAGCTCACTATGGAGACCTCGCAGCTAACCTCCTTCTGGGTTTCACTCTCCTTTGGCTACCATTAACTCTAGCTGCAGTGCTTAGGGCTTTTTACTTGAGGTACAGGTTTACCAATTTGAGGGTTACTGTCATTTCCGGATTAACGGGTCAAGACCGGAGTGATTTCTCGTACAAAGTGATCAAAGATGTTCAGGTTGTTCCAAGATTCATTGGTGAATGGGGTGATGTGATTATCACTTTGAAAGATGGGACTGTTGTGGATTTGAGAAGTGTTCCTAAATTTAGGGAAATTGCTAAATATTGTCTTTCTATGGCTGATAAAGAGTCATCTGAGGTTTTGAAGGAAACTAATACTAATGGGCCTAAAGGCTTTTGAGAAATATATGGTTAGTGTTTTTACTTTGATTTATAATACATTGTTGTTTGGCTAGCTGAATTTTCCATCTTGTTGGATGAGAGTTTGATTTCCAAAACAAAACATTGTTCTCCTTTTTGTAAAGGGTATGTAAAGTTGTCAATTTGGTATTAATGTATTCAACTGTGACAATGGTTTTAGTATATATGTCTAATTGATTTGTTAGGAACTGTTTCTGTAAGTTGATGCTAATGGCTCTTTATTTTGTCTTCGATTTAACCTGTGTCTTATGAGGGATGAATAATCCATAAAAATAAATTGAGGATTAGCAAAAAATGCATGTGCGAAGGGAGAACCCCGTACACCAAGCATCCAGAGTTCAAGTAAGGGTTACACCCCAACAGGGTGTGATGTAGGCAGCCTACTTTCACTCGAGCATCAGTGGTTGATTGCATGGCTTGAACCCGTGAGACAATTTTACTGTTGTTTTAAAGCTCCTCTTCAGAAAACTGTATGTGCTTTTGAAAATTATACTTGTATTATTCATATAGGTAGGTTGCTCGTACCAAATCTATGTAGAACTGGTTAATGTTGGGATCAATGATTTGGAACTTTTATTCATTGCAAAAATAGAAAAGTAACTTGATATGAGTGCTTCTTTTTGTTGATCTGAGTTATACAAAAGCTATATTATCAAAGTTTAGCACTTACTTTAACCAGTAATGCTATAAGACTTTTTTGAGAATCATTGAGAGACAGCATGCCTTGAACTCTGAAATTGTTCCAATTTAATGTTGCTACATGGTATGCATTTCCGGACTTCTATTGCTTTAGGCAGAATCAATGTTGTCCATGACCATGTAGCAATAGGGATGTCAAAATTTTCTTACTGAAAAACTTCAGCGATATTGAAAAGGTGATCCTCCCTATACAATTTTCTTACAATCACTTTGGAGCTAGAACAAACATGGTTCTCCACAAAGTGGAAAATCAAACTGAAGAAGTGCCTTATTAAGGAGCTCCAGCATTGTTGAGTGGTACTTTTAGGTTATGGATTGGCGTATTCCCTTGAGGGGTTTGTAGTTGGACGATAGTTGAGGGAATTAGAACTTTGTGCCGGACTAGGAACTTGTTTGGATGAGCTTATAACTTACTGTATGACTTAATTTTTGTTATTTTGGATTAAACACAAGTGCTTAAAAGCCCTTTTTATTGTTACCTAAACACTTTCAAAAGTGCTTAAAAACACTTAAAATAAGTCAATTCAAACATGCCCTAAATTTACATTAGTAACTTATGGTCTCGCATTCGCACAAATGTTTTTACATTCCACTTCCCTTTCATCTGTATGTCCTATAAGTATGGATGCTTTGTGAAGAATGCTCACCAGCGAAGTTAAATGTATTTCAATCTCAACATGGTGTATCAAACTGTTTTCTGGAAAATTCATAAACTAGACATGAAATGTTTGTAGAGTACATTGGAGTTAAAGTAGTTTCAAATCAGAAGGTGCATAATTTGGAGAGCCTGTCAATATAATGGTTTAAAGTTTATCAATCCGAGGATGCAAAATTTAAAAAGAGCCTGTCGTTGTAATGCCTGTATTTCTGAACATCTTCTGTGTCATCAAGTAAATAATGACTGAAGTTGTAGGAAAGAAAGTGATCGTGATTGAGTCTTGATTGATTAGTTTACCTTTTCTTGGCCTGGTGTGGCTGACAAGCAATAGAAGGATGATGGCCTCAGTACACAATTACATTTCAGGTGCTGTGTTTTCAAATTGGAGCAGATTTCGCCTTGTTTAACTGTAGACGCCGTCTGAAATTTGTTCCGATTCTTATTCAACAGTGACAGACTACCAGAAGTGGAAAGGAAGGAAGCAATTTGGTTTCATGATCCTGTCTTTTGTTGTTACTCCCTCCGTCCTATATTATATGGGCACTTTCTATAAAAAAATGATTAAAAAATCATTAATATACTAACTAGAACTTTACTATAATTTAACCAATCATGATCAGTGATAAAGCTAGAAATTCATATAAAAGCAGAAAAATATCAAGGGTCATTCATACATAGGATTTAAATATGTGCTTTAGAGTACTTTTGAACTCCCTTTGCTTCTACATTATATTTCTTTTGTCAAGGGATTCAATAATTCATATATAACACAAATTTCATTTTTGCCTCCATGCACAACTTTTTGGTGAAGAGAATTCGATTCAAGCCCCTTGCCTCACTTTAGCTCCGGTGCTGATCATGAAGTATATTGACCTTATATGACCAGTGTCAATTCTTTGACACAAGTACTAATCAGTTACCAAAACAAGAGTAGATTTGAAACTCAAAAACTGGAATACAGTTGAATGCCATAAGAACTCAATCAGCAACAAAAGATTAAATTTCACATGTTGCAGCATGCAGCTTCTCAGCTATATGTAGCCCGACTCATAACTGTAAGGGGTTGTTTCGTACACAGACTAAATTATCCTGGGATTATAATCCATAGACGAATTTATCCCACCTGGTTTAAATTTTCAAAGCCTTGCTTTATATATTAGTGTAATTCTTCTGAATTACATGATCTATAATGGAAGTGTGTTCACTTCCGGTGGTGGACTGGAATTGTGGGGGAGGGGGGGGAGGGGGGGGAA
>JBCEWC010000990.1:4233-46163 GCA_038996855.1 Solanum aculeatissimum
CTCTCCCCCCCCCCCCCCCACACCATCTGTGATGTTGGTGGTCATAAGCTCCATCCCTTTGAATTTTCGGATAGTCTTGATAGACCTGAAAACATGACTATCTCTTACAATTTTGAGGAAGAGATTGGAATCCCGTTCTCCCTTTGTTGGCACATGACTATAATAATACTATGCCTCAATCCAAAACAAGTTGGGGTGGGTTATACAAATCCTCACTGCCCATGTCACTCCATTTCATATTTGGCACAAGACTCAATAAAAAATTTCCGCCATCCCCACCATTTGACAAGAATTTTCCTCCATCCTCCCCATTTGACAAATCGTACATCTATTAAAACGTTCTTAGGTTCAGTGTTTGGTTCTTGAACAGTAATTCAAAGTTTGTCGGGTGAAATGCAGTCATTCTATTGTTGCAAGTTTCAACCACCTGTCTGTCTTTTCTGCTTCTGCATGTCTATACATTCTTCAAGATTTTTTCCCGTAACTATTTATTCCATATTTCTAAATTCATGGATGATAAAACTAAATTTTCTTCTTCTGGACAGCAGTAATCTTTTATGGTCTGTTCTGGAGTCTGGATACTTTTTGATTTTGTTTTACTTCATGATCTGTCAACATCAGCACTTTTGCATTTTTTATACTTATAACTATCTTCTAGCTGTTTCTGTGCAAAAGCTGTGAGATTTTTAGTTGTTTGCTTGTCACTTCTATATTTCAGTCTTCCTTTCATTAGAGAGCTTGCAAGCTCATTTCTTCTTGGCGTGAGAATCTCAAAGGAGTTAAAATGTTAAATAAGTACAATATCAGCCACTATTGTTCTGTGGGATCTTTTTTGGAGTTGCTTAACTGGCTTCTACCAAGTTACTATTCAAAATCTAAACGCAAGCAAATAGTCCATTTAGAGGAGTTATTATGAACTTAAAGGAAAAAATGCATCATTGTGACACTTGTGATCTTTTTTGTTTTTCGATAACCGTGGTGTTTAGAAGCAACCTCTCTACTTCCATGAGGTAGTGGTAAGGTCTACGTATACTTTGTTCTCCATGGACCCCACTTGTGGGACCTCACTGGTATGTTGTTGTTGTTGTGGTGTCCGAGCCAGCTTGCACGCTTTAGCCTCTCTACTTCCATGGGGTAGTGGTAAAGTCTGCGTACACTCTACCTTCCCCATACCCTACTTATGGAACCTCTCTGGTATGTTGTTGTTATTGTTGTGGTGGTGTCCGGGCTAACTTGCACGCATTTTGACTAATTTGATGAGATACCTGCCGCACTCGCTATGCTTAAAGGATGATAGAGGATGATACTACTTTCGGGGAGAAAAGAGAAATTTAATCAGGAATTCAGTAATGTAAAGGAGAATGTATCTAAAAGAGAACGGATCTGCACAACACTAGAGCGGGGTTTACCCTATGTGCACATGAAGGTATCAACTGCAGGTTCCCTTGTCATCCCCCCCAAAAAAGAGAGTATTGTTGTGCCATCCCTAACCGCAGTTATCCACCTAACAGATTTAAGTGCAGGATAGTTACAGGGAAAACTCTTTTCTTACTACATTTGTTGAATGTGGTAAGACTTCTGGAAAAGGTTACATGATCCTTTCATCGATCGAATTGTTAAACTTTTTCTAAATAATCTTTGGTTGATCTTCATGAGGGTCACTTTGTATTTGTACTACAATGTGCCTATTTGGGTTTGACAGATAAACCAACTGCTGCTTGCTGTTACTTTAGTTTATTATTATTATTTGGTTACACTTTGTAGTTCTCTCCATTGTCTGTTCCACCTGCCATCTTTCAACCTTATAGTTGTACTTTGCAATTGCTTCTTGAACATTTTCAGTCGTTGTAATTGACATGCACGATTGATCTTTCCATAAATCGTTTCAGGCAACAAGAAAATTAAGTCAAAAACAAGCTGAGAACGAACAGAGAACTGCAACAGGAAGTAAGTTATGACTACAAGAACTTAAAGGGTCAAAATTTGCATGGTTGCCACTTATCTATACAAGACTAATGAACACTTACACCAACTTGCTCCCTGGTATTTGACTAAAGGGAGCATCTGGGAAAAGATTACGCGCATTTTTGCAACAGGGACAAACACATATAACTTTTTTTGTTACCTGTACCTCTTTTTTTCCCCCCTCTTGAAAAATCATATGAGTGCAGAGTTCAATACTCGATTTTGGGACCATCAGTTAAGTGTAACCTGCAGTGCGTAAAAAATTGCTAACTTTGAGATAACTTCAGGCACTGCGTGTCTGAAACTAGGCTTGTCAATAAATTGTCGTAAGTTTCATATGATTGAAGTTCAGTCATTTTTCGTCTGAACTTCAAACTTTTAGTGTAGGAGTTCTGCATGTATGGTGTGATATTTTGATAGCTAGCTTAGTTATGACCTGGAGTTTGCAAGAGCATTACTATCTTTTGAGGATTACAAAATTGAACAAATAGATAGTCATCCTCTGTGGTGTCCTACCTGACAATTTTGTATCATATGTGGCGTTCTACACGTCTTATGTCACATAGGATACACATGTCCAACTGTTCAATTTTATGCAAGTTTAAATATATATTTATGCACACCCAAGCGTAGATGTAAGTTGAAATAGTAGTAATGCAAAAGGTAGCTTGATCATCTCTGTCAAAAGACACATAGTTATTACTACAAATAAAGGAGAAAAAGATTTAACACATACACAAATGCTTGAAGTTGACATGAAATTTTACATAGATATCTTTAACTGAAACAGGTGTCTAAGTGAAAAATCGCGCCAACGTTAGATTTTTGGTTTTTTGGTTCCCTTGGATTCCCTATTATCTTTTCTTAGATTGACTTTTCATTGGGCCTATCTTTCATCATAATTATGAAAATGCCTTGCTATTTTTAAATCACATATGTAATTTTTTTTCCTCTCAAGTGTTTATAGGAGGCATATATAATGATACAAATGGCTTCATCATGAAAACAAATGATTGCCTTTTTACTCTCCCATATGCCTTCATCAATAATGTCTACCTAATAAATTAAAGCTTCTTAATCTGTTGATGAAAATTCTGCCTCGATTCGACTCAACACCAACCTCCAATTTCCCCTATTGTGTGTAGAATCTTCTAGCTACTACACAAATCTCACTATCCTCTCAACCCTAATTATTTTACACTTTCCACTTTTTTGTCAATAAAGGCAAAGTTGAGATTCATTCCCACTATATATATATATCATTATTCATACACATACAGATGATAAGAAGATAACACAAATTTTAAAAAATGGCAAAATTTTTGAAGCTTAAAATATCTAAAGCTATCCATTCATGCTGTTCCAAGGACCCTTCTACACTTCCTCAACATCCTGTCCCTTCATTCTCCCCAAATACACAACTCATCAAAGTTAATCATCTTTTGTTTGAAGAAATGATTCATCGATATAATGAATCACTATTGATATCGACACATGATGACTATGTGTCTGGGACTACGGTAACTGCCCGTGGCCGATCTAGCTCAAGGAATGGAGAAGAGCCATATGATGATAGCCACACAAGGTCTTGTTCGGATATCTCTTCGTTTCAATTTGTTTGGCACATTTGCTATTTGAAGGGTTAAAAGGAGGTTATTTTAACTTGTAGAAGTACTATTTTTATTTAGCATAATACATAAACAGACATTTAAGTTTGATCTCAATTTTAAATATACACGTCTAGACTGTTAGACATGAAGTCATATTTTTCTTCACGTGACATGTATGAGGACCTATCCCCCCATCACCACCACCACTACACACACTCTAAACAAACGTAACTCAAAAATCTTTCTTTCTTAAACTCTTTTTATTCAAATTTTCTAGTAGGTCACCTTCACATGAATTCAAGTGGCAACATGTTGTTGAGACGACCTACGACGATGACACAGACCAACAACGTCGTACAAAACTCTCTTACTCTTCTGTCTCCGACGATTCAGACAACAACGAGCTAGTTCTAGCAGAGAAGAACAAACGCCGGAGTAGTAGAAAGAAGAAAATTAGCAGGAATAGTAAAATAAAATTGTTTATGATGATGAGCACCGCGTCCTCATCATCATCAGCTGATGAAAATGGGATTAAGGAAAAGGCGAATTGTGATTATTATGACGATATAGATAGTAATCATGAAGATGAAGATGAAGAAGACGAGACTGAGAGTATAGTATCTTCTTGTAAAAGTTGTGTGGACTTTTCAGATGATTTTACCCAAGAGTTGGAGCTTATTTACGAGAATACCATTGCTACCACAAAAAGAAGAGTCAAGAACACAAGGGGCATGATCATGAACAAAAGTGGTAATTCCCTATTTATAATTGTGTGATGATTTATTGATTTAAAAGTTTAAACTGTTAGATACGGTATATATTTTTGATTGACGCGAAAGTCATTTTATATGAAAAGTACTTTTTTAGAAAAAAATATGTGTAAAATATAGTTCAATAGGTTAGAAAAGTCATTTTTATTATTTTGATGAAACATATTTTTTTAAAAAATGACTTTCGTCATCTCAAACACACCCTTAATTAATTATATTATGTTTCAGTATTCCTTTCACATGTGAGTCATACTCTTATACATGAATTGTGTTAAAGTGCGTGATCATCTCAGATAAAAATTAAACCATAGAGATAACACATTTTTTAATTATGTATTTATACTATTTTTCAATATGTCCCTTTAAGTGTTAGTTTAATTCTTTTTCATTGGCCCAATACGTATATATGTTAGGAATAATTACACCCACAAGCTAACGAGAAAAATTATTTATACAAAAAATAGTCCAATTTTTTTTAATTACGAAAAGTAGTCATCTGGCTAACCCTTGGCTATTTATTACAATTTTGGGCATTCGGCCCTCGTTGTATAGACATGTATAGTCAGTGTATATTTGTGTATCATAATGTATATTTAGTGTATAACTCATGTATAAGTAATATACATTGTATAACAGTGTATACTTTTCTATAAATATATTGTATAGTCATGTATTCGCTGATTTGGGGCTATTTTTTATGTAAATTAAACATCGGCTACTTTTTTTAAATTTTTTTTACTTTTTTGTATATATATGTGATTTCACTATATGTTATGATAAAGCGTGTGATCATTTCATTTGATCTACAAGTTAAAATCATTACAAAAATATATTTTTACTACTTAATTATATTATGTCTGAACCTAAAACTATTTTTTTAGGTCAAAGGTCATCAATTTCGAGGTCAACGACATCATCGGACGGCGAGTTACCTCCGAGGTTATCGGAATTTATACCTTGTAACATGGAGGGGAAAGTAAGGGAGAGTTTTGCCATTCTGAAGAAATCAGAGGACCCATTTGAAGATTTCAAAAGTTCAATGATGGAAATGATTTTGGAGAAAAAAATATTTGAGAAAAATGATTTAGAGCAACTTTTGCAATGTTTTTTGTCAATAAATGCTAAGAATTATCATGGGGTTATTGTTGAAGCTTTTTTTGAGATTTGGAAGACATTGTTTTCACCTAATAATCTTAATTAATTAGTTCTAGTGCTAGGATATTTACTTGTCACGTTTTGCTTCTCGAGAGTTCAGAGTAGATATTTAAAAATATTTTTTTTCATCATATTATTATGAGAGTGATTGCAACTTATTATACTTCCTCTTTTTTTTCTGTCCCAATTTATGTGAATGTATTTTTCAAAGTAAGTAGGTTTGGTTTTCGTTAAATAGTTTACTTTGTATGTTTCAATTTATGTGAATGTATTTGACTGTGCATTGAGTTTAAGTAAAAAAAATTTGTAATGTAAAATGATTTATAAAATATTTTTTGTAACTATAAATTATTTCATCAAGGGAATACTAGCTACAATATTTGTTTATCATAGCTCAAGTCCATGACGTGTATTGTTCATCGCTAATTCCTATTTTATTGTAGTAATTTATCACCTAGATTTTTAGAAAGAGGAAATTTCATAAAACGCGATAGTATATACTAAAATGCGTTGTGTAACAATACTTTAAATAATTACAAATTGTCTCTTTTCGCTCTTATGCCTCTCTCCTATTTTAATCAAGATACATTGTATCTTGCTCGCTAAGAGATTGTGTCTAAGATATAGCCTCACAATATACTTTCTCTCATTCGACTCTCTCCTCTCTTGTTCCACTTTCTCCCTTTCTCGTCCCTCTCCCTTTTTGAATATGTGTTTCGCAATTTCATATATTTATATATCTAATATCAAATATGCACTGATTTATCTATTGCAGGGTGAATCTAGAGGATACCTTCATTAAAAATTACACACTATATATAAGGTATATTTTAATTTTATATTTTTATGATTATTTTTTATTAAAGATTATATAAGGTTAGAGTTAACTTAGCTGTTGAGAGAATTTAAAATTTACCTTAAAATTTCAAGTTCAAATCTCAAGATTTTAGTGTATCTATTATAGATACATTGTACATGTATTTGGTATTTGATATGCACTAATACATTCATCAAATAAATAAGTATATATGTAGCATTATAATTTTTCCTTTTAGAATAAAGCAAAAAAAATTAGGGAAGTAATGATTTTTGAAGACAAGCATAAATGATGATAATAATTATGAGAAAAGTTAACATTCTCATTGTTCTATCTACCTTACAAGGTCAATCTAAAGAATATACGATCATAAGGTTGTGAATTCGAATTAATAAGTGAGCAGAAAGATGACATATACATGTTACCAAGTTTCAAATATGTATATACGAAGACAATATCACAGTTTGTCACGGATTTCACATATGCCAAACTTAGAATCACTATTGACTATGTGGTCACATATGTCAAACTTAGAAATCATTAAAAAAAAAAAACTTTTAAGCTTTATTGACTCATAAAAATATTTAAATGTTTTATCATTGAACATTGTCTTCATCATGAGAATAGATTAAGTTATTTGATAATGTCGAACCATCCGTCACAATTTAGTTTGGTCTCCTTGAACCTAACTGTTAGAATCCCTAGTCTACTAAGTAGAGTTACTGTCATAATGACTTGTCTAATCTTTAAACTCAATTCGTTAGATGATCTTTCAATTCTCTCTATCTAATTAAGTCATAAGTGAATTTGACATATTATTCTAATTTTAACTTTATATAATCGATTGTGATAATTCCATTAGAGAGTAATTGTTTACGATTTCTATAAAGTCAATAGATTCCTCAAAAAGAGTAGCTAAAGCTATTATGTAAGCTGCTACAAAGCTATGAAATTTAGATGATCTTATTTTGATTGTATAGGTCAAAAGAAGACACTCTACTGTCCTATACAAACTTATTTATATTATAAGTAATTTAAAAGAATAAAATATGTTAATAATAACTTTTTCGCCATGTGTATTCATATAAATTATTTCGCTATGTGAGTCAAGGCAGATTGAAATCTTTGCAGGTTTACCCTACATTGTAATCACACCATTTGTTTATCCCTAAGCAATTGAGTACTGTATGCATTTTATGTAACAATATTTATATCCTACGTGAAGTTTTATGTATATTATGCTATTACATGTCTGTTTATTTATTCAATTTTATAATAATATAAATATCTATTTATGCATATCTAAAGTTAAAAGAGAACAAATACTAATTGAATCCGATTTGAAGGGCACGTTTACATATTAAGTCTTTAAATCGTGACAATGCTTCGGGGAGGAACCACTCTTGGTTGAGGGGTGTCGAACGACACCTCTTTGTCGAAAAATTACATTGTATATATAAGTTAAAATTTGATTTAATAAATATTTATACAAGTATATTGACACCTCTTGACACAAGCTAAATATTTAGTGTAGTGGTTATAAAAATTATTTGAGGTTATTTATTCTATCCTTGATAGCAACATATATATTTTTACTTGACACTTCTTATTAAAAATTTTTGCTCCGCCACTGATAATACTGAACTACAAAAGGATAAAGATGATTGTATAATATATCATGAAAATTGTAATTTCTTATTCTAGTTATTGGAGTTATCTTAATTCTTAAGCAAGAAGGTAAAGACTAATTAACTAAGATAAAAAAAAATGGTATTTTACTAGCTAGTGATCTTAATTATTTCTATAAATTATGTCAACAAGGGATTAATTAAAAGTAAAACTAAGGGTAGTTAGAAAGGATAAGAATGAAATGAGAAAGAGAGAGGAAGGAGTGATATATGGGACTTTAGGAGATCCCTTTAAAAGTTCAAAAATTTCAAATCGTGAATCAACCTCCATAAATAATATCACATAGAATGAAACTCGAGGGAGAAAAGTTCAATGGATACAAAATAGTTTGCAAAGTGCAAGAAAAATATATTCCTTTAGGGATTTGATAATTCGATAATAAATTGTCTTTTAGTCGAACAATAGAAATGAAACTTACTTAAGCTTGAGGTTTGTTTCTCTCAAACACTTATAATGAAGTTCTTTAATTTAATTTAAAATTATAAAAATTTAAAAATTTCAAATCGTGAATCGGTCTCCATAAATAACAAGCTCCCCCCCCCCCTCTTTTTTTTAATAAAAGTTCAATGGAAAATATTGAACTTTGAAAAAGATGCACATGGTGTGGCTTCCCTTTCACATGCTTTGATAAATTGTTTATTGTCAATTTGGTTTAATTTATGCTAATTAATTTATGTCATGTTTATCCCGACAAGGTAAGGCCTTGTTTCCCATCTTCAAACTTGGTATTTTTAATGCTAATTTAACACTAAAATAATATTTTCTCTTTTTTATAGTATTAATTTAATTTTTGAGATTTTTTTCATTGTTCAAAATAGTTGAATTATTCAAAGTTCTAAATGTTTGAAGTTTTTTTCCTTCATATTTTTCCTTTTATTTAGAGAAAACTATTGAAAACACCCCTTGAACTTGGCACAAGTTATTGGTTTCATCCCTGAAATATTGACAGTCTGAAAAGCACCCTTCTACTTGACTAATTAAATTAAAATAACATGCCTGAACTATCACAAATGTTAAAAACACCCAGTCAAATTTAGGGATGTGTTTCACTGTTGTTACAAGATTAGAGGTGTATTTAAGTTCAATTAGTCAAGTGGAGGGGTGCTTTTAACACTATCAATAGTTCGACGATGAAACTAATAATTCGTGCGAAGTTTAAAAGTGTTTTTAATACTTTTCTTTTTTATTTATTGAAGTTTTATATTTTCAAGGAAATAAATTATGACTTCGCAAAGAGTAATAGTAGAAAGTATAATTTAAATTATGTCATTAAATATTTTTCTCAATATGAATACATTTCCTCACAAATTAAGTTAATATGTAACAGAGTAAAGATCAGATCAAAACTCCTACTTAGAGACTAATCAAAATCATCCCTCTTAGATTATTCTTAAACTACTCTCCTAGAAAATATAAAGCAAGTTAACAATTTCATTAAAAAGAAGAATAAATTAATATGGAAAAAAAATATTCTACCATTCTCTTGAACAGTAAAAACTCCACTTATTTTAAATTATAAAAAAATATTTCAATAATTCATTTAATATGATCTAAAAGAAGAACTATATTACTTTTAGAATATAAATTTAACTTTTCTCCTTTTGAAATTTGTGTTTAATCAAATACTGTCATAGTATATAGATATAATGAACAAACTAAAGAGATCCCATATCCATTCAAACAAGAGGATCCGACCCGAATAGTATTGAAGTTGAAGAAATTAATGTCAAAACAATACTAATAAACAAACAAATTAGCTAAGCTAAAGTCTAAAGCTATAAGTAATTAGCTTTCTAGCTATATAATATCCAATTAACCTAGACAAGTTTCACCAACTAAGACAAAAGAACTACATGTCCTTAAAATTTGTGTACAATATTCTAATACCTTTCTCAAACTTTATCTATTTAATTATATGGAATATATTATTATTGTCGGATCTGAACAAGAAAAATACAGGTCGCGGAGATGAGGACGTTGAGATGGATGTGTGGACACACCAGGAAGGATAAGATTCGGAATGTGATCATTCAGGGGAAGTTAAGGGTGACATCTGTGGCAGATAAAATGAGAGAAGCGAGACTGCGATGGTTTGGGCATGTGTAAAGAAAAAGTGTTGATGCTCCTGTGAGCAAGTGCAAGATGATGAATTTAGGGCTTACGCGGAGGGATAGAGGTAGACCGAAAAAGTATTAGAGGGAGGTGATTAGACAAGATATGGAGTAGCTTTGTATCATCGAGGACATGACCTTAGATAGAAAGGAGTGGAGGTCGCGTATTAGAGTAGAAGACTAGTAGAGGTAGGATGATGTCAGACCTAGTGCTATAGTAGGTTAGTAGAGGTAGTCGTGTTGTTATATATTGTTTTGTTATTGTCTGTCATTTATTTTGTTACTTTTACTATCTTTATAAATTTTCATTTGTCGTTATCTACTCTATTTGTTTCATATCTAGTATTTTTTTTACTTTTGGGAATGATATTTTTTGAGATGAGAGTCTTTCGGAAATAACCTCTTTATCTCTATGAGGTAGTGGTAAGGTCTGCATATATTTTATCCTCTCCAAACCCCACTTGTGAAATTTCACTCAACACGATATGTGATATTAAGAAAAAGGACTAGCTAGCTCTATAAATAAAGTCCCACCCAAATACCATTTTCTTCAAAGTATTCCTTTCTTCACTTTCTAGCTATATATATATATCCACTTCAATTTCATTTTCAACATCAGTAAACAAAAACAATAACAAGAGAGAAGGAAAAGGGACTAAATATGACAGGCAGCAAGGTGGATGATCAAATGGAACTCATCTCTCAATTCTATCCTCAAATTTACTCTCAACAAGCACAAGAACAAGGTTAGAAATATAATTAACTTTAATTTCTTGGAGTATGATACTTAGTTGTAATTTTTTTAACGAAAAAGGATAAGATTTGCGTATGTACTCTTCAAACAAAGTTATATTCATATATTTATCCTTATCGTCCAACTTTGTAAGCATGGTTTATGCTTTAGTACCTTTAGGAGAGGCGATAAAACCGCGAAGAAGGAGGAAGAAGAAGAAAAGTGAAGGGACTAGCAACACTAATGGAGTAGTGATGAGGAAGAGGAAGTTGCTTAGTGAAGAACAAGTTAATCTTCTTGAACGAAGTTTTGGGGACCAACACAAGCTGGAGACGGAAAGGAAGGCCAAGCTCGCTTCTGAGCTTGGCCTTGATCCTCACCAAGTCGCGGTGTGGTTCCAAAACAGGAGGGCTAAATGGAAGAACAAGAAACTTGAGGAGGAATACTCTAAGTTAAAGACTCAACATGAGGCTACCATTATTGAGAAATATCGTCTTGAAACTGAGGTACATTTATGGTCCTCCTTTTTTCACTTGATGTGACACTATAATTATAAGTATTGGTAGAGTGATCACAAAAACAGCTCTTCGATATTTTAACTTATTAATTATTAGTATGACTTATAATAGAAGTTCTTTGAAAATTTTAAAGATTTTATGTTCAGATTCATCAAAGATTTATCTGTTTGATTGTCGTACTCAAAAGTGTACATTTTTCTGGTAGGTGTTGAAGATGAAAGAGCAATTGTGTGAAGCAGAAAAGGAGATACAAAGGCTATTATTGGAACATAAACATGATATTTCAAGCAATAATAGCCCAAATTCATCAATGGAGGGGCAATTAATAGATAATAATATGTTCTTTATTGCTGATTATCAAAGCACTTATATGACTCTTTGGGATGATTAGAATGTGTTTAAATGTATTATAAGTACTTTTAAATGTAGAAATATGTACATTCTTAGCTTCCTTTTGCAGCTTGCTTTGTGGTTAATTACTCCCTTTATTTTATTTTATTTGATCTATGTTGACTTGACACTCTTTTAAAAAAATTATTTATTAGTAATTTAATTTACTAAATTAATCTTATTAATTATGCTTTGATAATCTGAATTTGACTCCAGTACTTTATATAGTTATTTAATAATAAAATAGTATTAAAGAAAATAACAAAATTCACTCACGATTTGTTAAATTGAACAAGTACTTCCTTTGATTCATATTACTTGATCCATATTGACTTATATAACGTATTAATTAGACGTGTATTTTGATAAATTAACTTTATTAATAATGCTTTGAAACTCTAAATAATTTTAATTGCTATCACTATTTTATAAAATTATTTAAGACTAACGGTAATATGAAAGAGAAGTAATAAAATTTTCTTAATTTGCTAAAATGGACAAATAAAATGAAATATTTATTTATGATATTAAAGCTATAGTAAAATGAAATATGGCACAAATTTTAAGGTGATAATTATGGATGGTTCCATTCAAATAAGAATTTGCAAAATTAAAATATCATTTATTGTGAAATATATTGAAAAGGTATAAATACAACTTATTTTGAAACAAAAAAGTGTTTCCTTTCCTGTTTATTTTTATTTGTCATTATTTTACTTATCGAGATCAAACTATATAAATTTTGACTAATATTTTAAGATGTATTTTTTTTATCATATTAATATGACAAGAATTGTAACTTATATTATTTTTTGTATAGTTTTCAACAATTTAAATTTTAGATTTCAAATATTAAATTTAGTTACTTCAATTTAGTTTTAAAGTTTTGTCAAGTTGACCTCGAAAAACGAAACAACAACAAGTAAAAGTGAACAGAAGAAGTAATACATGATGAAGAATGTGAGGTTCATGATTTTCTATAACTCCTTAATTTAGTAATCCTTTCGTTCACTTTTAATTGTCAAATTTTGACTTAGTAAACTTATTAAGAAAACAATTATAATTTAGTAAGTTTACTATTTTATCCCTATTAATTGATAGAGTCCCATATAATTTATTCATTATATTTTTTAAAGACATTAACTCAATGACAATAAGTTGAAGATATAACAGTAAAAAAATTTGTCCTATCTTAATTTATTCAAATACTTCAAAATTATTTTAACTTAAAAACATCTAAAATAAATCAATTTAAACAGGTTCGTATTCCTTTAGTGAACAATAGTTTCACCAAAACTTGTAAAGTGACAATTTTCTTTTCTTAGGTTTTAAATAATGTGCCTTGTAGAATAACCATGGACAAATTTAGGGTATGGTGTATGGGTTCTAAAAAAAATTCACTAATTTTTGCATTGATTTTATATTTGTATCGAAAAATTTCTTAACTATGTAAGAAATATGTGTTGAAAATTCAGTAACAAGTCGTCTCTTAGTCCAGAGTCAAAACAAAACTTGCTTAAGCTTAACCGTTTTTTCCTCTTGGACACTTATAATAAAGTTTTTTAATTAAAATTTTAATTTAAAATTATTAAAATTCATAAACCTAAAATCTTAAATTTGCTGAGAATTCAGTAACAAGTTGTCTCTTGGTCCAGAGTTGAAATGGAACTTGCTTAAGTTTGAGCGTTTATTGCTCTTTGACACTTATAATACAGTTCTTTAATTTAATTTGAAATCGTCGAGATTCATAAATTTAAAATCCTGAATTCGCCTCGAAAAATATTAATGCAAAACATTGAACTTTGAAAAAGATATGCTCATGGGGTGGCTATGATTCCCTTTCACATGCTTTGATAATTTTGTTTATTGTTAATTAATTTGGATTAATTTATGCTAATTAATTGGTGTCATGTTTATCCCGACAAGTTAAGGCCCTGTTTCCCACATTCAAACTTGGGATTTTAAATGTTAATTAACACTTAATTAAGATTAGATCAAATTATCCCACTAATTATGTTTTGTTTAACATTTTAATTAGTACTACACTAATGTCAAAAGTATCTTTATCACGTGGCACACTCAAAAACTTAGAAGTGTACCCAATTTGTTTTTCTTTTAGGGGTTGTTAATTATTTAATTATATGGATTAATTAAACCTTAATTAATTTTGGACAGCTTTATATTATCTTATTTGTGGTTAGTACATTTGTTTTGTTCAATCATTTCTTCCAAGTGCCAAGCTATTTGGACAGCTATTGTTCCACTAAAATACACATGACATTCCATTGATCATAGTATTTCTGACACCAAGTGATGCTATTATATAATATTAGGATACTATAAATCTTTTTAAATGCATAAAATAAGCTAATTATTTGATAAGTTTAATGTTATCTAGAGATGAAATAGGTAATATTAAATTTTTTTTTACTTTGTCTGTTTTGGATGTTAAAAGTGTATCCATAGTTTACATTAGATCAATAAAAGATATGTATGATGGAGTCAAAACTCGGATAAGAACAATGAGAGTGGACTTAGAGAACTATCCAGTTGAGATAGGGTTGCACTAGGGATTGATTCTTAGTCCATTTTTGTTTGTTGTTGTGATGAATGATCAATTGATGCGGTATATTCAAGACGGTGTGCTTCGGTGTATATTATTTGCGAATGATATAGTACTAATTGATGGAATAGGCAATGGAGTTCATGTTAGGCTTAAAGTGTGGAGACCAACTCTACAGTCTAAGCATGGTTTAGGTCGAGTAAGATCAAAACAGAGTATTTGGAGCGCAAATTTAATGATGCCATGTGTAAGACAAGTATGAAAGTGAGGCTTGATACTCATCTTATTCCAAAGAAAGATAATTTCAAATACCTCGGGTCTGTAATCTAGGAAAGTGGAGACATCAATGATGATATTACATATCATATTGGTGTGGCATGGATGAATTAGATGCTTACTTCTTGAGTCTTGTGTGATAATAAGCTATCACCAATATTTAATGTTAAGTTCTAAGCAATGGTTAGACCGATATTGTTATAGAGGTAGGATGCTGTCCAGTTAGAATGTCTATATTCAAAAGATACATGTGCAAAAATGAGGATGCTAAGATGGATGTGTCAGCATACTAAGAGCGATAAGATTAGAAATGAGGTTATGTGGAATAAGGTATGAGTGACCTCCATTACGAACAAGATGAGAAAAGTGGGATTTTGATAGTTTGGATATGTAAAGCGGCGATGCCCATAAATCTTAGTGAGGAGGTGCGAGAGGTTGGATGTAAAAGACATGAGGAGAGATAGAGGTAGGCAAAAAAAAACATTGAGGAGAGGTGATTAGACAGGACTCGCAACACCATATTATTAAGGACATGACCTTAGATAGAAATTGTGAAGGTCGTGTATTAGGATAGAAGGTTAGTAGATAGAGGAGTGTTGCCTTGCTTTCGAGGTTTCAAGTTTGTTGGTGTCTATCAATTACTAGCCTTATTCTTGTTAGTTCTAGTTTTTGATCGATCTTTATCTATTTATTATATTTCGGCTGGTGCACTATTCTATTGTTGCTCATTTTCTTTTTTTAGGCCTTGTACTACTTCTCCTATTAGCTGCTATATTTTTATCATTGATTTCTTCTTTTTTAGACTTGAAATTGTTGTACTTAAGCCGAGAGTTTATTGAAAATCACATCTCTAGCTTGTTGAAATAGTGATAAATCCCAATAAAATAAATTGCTAATAAATATTTTTTATTGAAAAAAAGTGTCAAGTCAAGCCAAATAAAGGAAAGGAAGTAGTTAACCACATAACAAGTTACAAAAGGAGTGTACATATTTCTACATTTAAAACTTCCACATAGATGATCATAATATCATACATATTGGATTATAAATTAAAATCCATTCTAATTATCCCAAAGAGTCATATAAGTGCTTTGATCATCAGCAACAAAATACATATTATCATACATTAAAATCCCCTCCATTCCAAATTCCCCAAGAAAATGTGGTCGTTCCATTGAGAATATTGATGAATTGGGGCTATTATTATTGCTTGAAATATTATCACTTTTATGTTCCAATAATAGCCTTTGTATCTCCTTTTCTGCCTCACACAATTGCTCTTTCATCTTCAACACCTGCAAGGAAAATGTACACTTTTGAGTACGACAGTCAAACAGATAAATCTTTGATGAATCTGAACATAAAATCTTCAAGAACTTCAAAGAACTTATAATATGACATTCTATTAGAAGTCATACAAATAATTAATAAGTTAAATATCGAAGAATGGTTTTTGTGACTCTACCAGTACTTATAATTATAGTGTCACATCAAGTGAAATAAGAAGGACCATAAATGTACCTCAGTTTCAAGATGATATTTCTCAATAATGATAGCCTCATGTTGAGTCTTTAACTTAGAGTATTCCTCTTCAAGTTTCTTGTTCTTCCATCTAGCCCTCCTGTTTTGGAACCACACCGCGACTTGATGAGGATCCATGCCAAGCTCAGAAGCAAGCTTGGCCTTCCTCTCTGTCTCCAGCTTGTGTTGGTCCCCAAAACTTCGTTCAAGAAGATTAACTTGTTCTTCACTAAGCAACTTCCTCTTCCTCATCACTACTCCACTATTGTTGCTACTCCCTTCACTTTTCTTCTTCTTCCTCCTCCTTCGCGATTTCACTGCCTCTCCTAAAGATACTAAATTATAAACATCACATTTGCAAGCAAATTTTGGAACAATTACAAATCCATGTGTGCCTTATGTAGGAAATAAAGGTGTGTGAACAAAGGAAATTAAAACAACTCAAGAGTAAATATGTACCCATCAAGTCAGATGATAAGGATAAATATATCAAGGAAAATATAACGAATGATGAATATAACTTTGATTGAAGAGTACATAGGCAAATTTGACCCTTTTCCGTTTTAAAAAAAATACAACTAATCATACTCTACTAAAAGTAAAGTTATAATTCTAACCTTGTTCTTGTTCTTGTTCTAGTTGGGAGTAAATTTGAGGATAGAATTGAGATATGAGTTCCATTTGATCATCAACCTTGTTGCTTGTCATAATTCCTTTCCTTCTCTCTTGTTATTTCTTTTGCTTACTAATGTAGAAAAAGAAATTAAAATGGACAAATAGCTAGAAAGTGAAGAAAGGAATACTTTAAAGAAAATGGTATTTGGGTGGGGCTTTATTTATAGAGCTAACTAGTTTTATGGGATACACCTTCTTTCTCTCTTGATCACATGTCTTGTTTAGATCCAATAACAATAATATATTCAAAGTAATTTTACCTCGAAGTTTGAAAAGGATATGTTAAAATATACACATACTTTATCACTATCTTTATTCAGATTCCATCAATCAATTGTTTGGAATATTCCAGGTATATACTAGCTTGAGCCAAGGTGAAAAAACTTTTGTTTAATTTGGGAAACTTAAAAGGGATTGAAAATTTAAGGACATGTAGCTAAATTAATTACTTCATAATTTGAAGAACCAAGAAGAATGTATCAACAACAACTGGTTTTATTATCGGACAATTCATGATGTGCATATCGATTTATTATGCGCCTCTGCATCTAGCATTAGGTAGACCTCATACAATAACTGTCCTAGTTCTACCATATCTTTTGTTTCATTTCTTCTAAAACAATCACAAACACTTTTGATTATGAATCTAGCTACTACCAGAAATTCAATGCGTAATCTCTATTAAGCCAAATAACATTGCTAGATAGTGTGAACAAATTTATTCATAAGTTAATTAACAATGTATACGTAATACTATTACTATTCTATTTTATATGATAATGATATAATATATATTTAAGCCAAGAATTGGAGAGCCACCGTTGTTTGTTCAGGGGAAGATCAAAACAGATAAAACTGGAACTCTTTTTGTTAGATTAAAGCGGCGTCCGACATGTAACACTACGACCGTGCCAGCCATACCAAGTTTTTGCGACAATAGTGTTAACCCCCATCCTATGAAATATACTAGTAGGACAAACAATCTGCAATTATTTTGTAATGACACATATTAACTATTAATATAATATTTTCCGTTTTACTAAAAAAAAGGAAGTGAAATCTCTTTTTCTTTGAAGAAGATGCTCATGGGGTGGCTAGGATTCCCTTTCACATGCTTTTAATTACTTGTTAATTATAAATTTAAATCCTTGCTTAGTACTAATTAGTGTCATGTTTATCCCGACAACTTAAGCTCATGTTTCCCATCTTCAAACTTGGGATTTTAAATCATAATTAACACCTAATTAAGATTTGATTAATGCACAAACTAAGTGGATAATCATAATCATCCCCATTATTATGTTCACCAAGTCACGAATATATATCGTTCGATCAACTAGTTTATGAATATGATTGAAGTAGTCAATCAACTGAGTTATTACAATTTGGAAAATGAGCCTCACCAACAAAGTGGGAGTTTAAGTAGTCAACCAACTGAGCTATTACGATTGCATATAATCTATGTATTTTGTGTGTATCTATAAATTAGATAGTCGAATAATTAATTTAGGGAAATAAGCATGAATATACTATATTAAGAAAATATTTATCATGTACAACAATAACAAATTTTTTTCGCAAAACACTTATAATACAATTACAAAGAACTATTAATAAAACATATATAATACAAGTTTTAGTGATGAATAATGCCTTATTTATCACACATTTTGTTAATTTCTCACCAAACAAGTATAAATATATTTTTAAACACTTATAATATATTTATATCGCATGCATAATTTACTTTTAATACAAGTGCAAATTTATCATAACATTGCTATATATTGCTGTAAATGATATAATAAATAAAAAGTATCGCTATAATCAATAACTATTTTTTAAAAAGTACTCGTTTAAGTAATTTTTCCTAATTAATATCCGTAATTATTCTTATTAATTTATATATATATATATATATATATATATATTTTTTTTTTTTTTTTAAATCAAAGGTATCTTTATCACGTGGCACTGTCATAAACTTAACAAGCCACCTCGTAATTTAACATCTTTTTATGCTTTAGTGGTCCTTTTAATTTAATTTAATTTAATTTAATTATATATAGATCTTAATTAATGTTTAGATAACTTTTATTAAATAAATTATCTAAATAATTTGATCCGTACATTTAGAAAAATAAGTTAAAAAATATAACTTGAAAAATATGTTGATTTTTTTGTTAGTGATTCAGAGTGAAAAATGTAAAAATAGGTATTTGAAGTTTTTCAAATTTTGAAAAATTATAATAATTCTATATTCAAACATGAATTCAGAAAAAAAGAGAAAATTATCTTACATGGCTCGACTCTCAATTGATAAAAAATAACTTTATTTTCTTTAGTTTTGATTACCTTTCTAAATACGTAAAGAACTGACTTCACTTCCTCTCTACACTTTTTAATACAAATATTATGAACCAAAGTATTTCTCAAATCTTTTTTTTTTTATCTCAAATTATATATTATGATTATTTGTAAAAATAAATGTCTCAAATTATTTCTTATTAGAAGTTCAAGATAAAATTTAATTATGTTTACCTCATTTTATACTTAGTAGTGATTGTTCTTGAAAACTATAAACTTCTGAACAGAGTAAAATACTTAATGAGAATAGATTATGTCTTAAGACATAAATAAAGGTAAAATAATCAAAACTCCCTCCTAATCAATACTCGTTTCATCCCATTTTAGTTGTCATACCATGTTTTTCAAAAGTTAATTTGATTAATTTTGTGTTAAATTAGATTAACTTAATTTGATATTTCAAAATAAAAATTTAGATATTAAAAAAACTATAAAAAAAGTATTATTGATTGCAACTTTTTTTCATATCAATGTGATGAAAAAATATATTTTAAAATATTTGTCAAAGTCTACATAGTTTGACTCTAAATATAGAAACTATATACGACAACTAAACTAGAACGGAGGAAATATTTCATTAAAGGTCGTGTAAACAAAAAACACGACAAATAATTTGAGACAGAGAGAAAGTTCTAGGAATAACATTATCCATTAGGTGAGTCACTATGTACAATTAAAACTTAAACAAGGATGGTCATAATATCAAATATATAGGATTATACATTTAAATGCATTCTAATTATCCCAAAGAGTCATATAATTGCTTTGATAATTAGCAACAAAGAGCATATTATCATCCATTAATTGCCCTTCCATCCCTAACTCCCCAAGATTAAAATGTGGTTGCTCCATTGAAAATATTGATGAAGTTGGGCTATTATCACTTGAAATATCACTTCTATGTTCCAATACTAATCTTTGAATCTTCTTTTGTGCTTCACACAATTGTTCTTTCATCTTCAATACCTAAAAGGAAAATGTACAATTTTTTAGTACGAGGGTCAAATTGATGAATCTTTGATGAATCTGAACATAAATCTATAAGTCATATTAATAATTAACAAATTAAAATATCAAATAATTGTTTTAGTAGTGTCATGTCAAGTGAAACAGAAGGACAACAAATGTAGTACCTCAATTTCAAGATGATATTTCTCAATGATGATACTCTCATGTTGAGTCTTTAACTTGGAGTATTCTTCCTCGAGTTTCTTGTTCTTCCATCTAGCCCTCTTGTTCTGGAACCACACCGCGACTTGGTGAGGATCAAGACCAAGCTCAGAAGCAAGCTTGGCCTTCCTCTCCTTCTCCAACATGTGTTGGTCCCCAAAACTTCGTTCAAGAAGATTAACTTGTTCTTCACTAAGCAACTTCCTCTTCCTCATCACTACTTCACTTTTCTTCTTCTTCCTCCTCCTTCGCGATTTCACCACCTCTCCTAAAGGTACTAAAGTATAAATCATGTTTACAACAAGCAACAAAAACTACAACACTTTTTTTTTTTTGGGAGGAGTGGGGGGCACAAATAAAAATACATGTGTGCGCGTACGTATATAATAAATAAAGGTGCGTGGACAAGGAGAATAAAACAATTCATGAGTAAATATGCGATGTGTTGATCAAAATTGAATGATAAGGATAAATATATCAAAGAATATAACGAATGGTGAATATAATTTTGTTTAAAGAGCACACAAATAAATTCGATTCGTTAAATCATATCCAAGAAAGTTAAAATTGTAACTCTAACCTTGTTCTTGTGCTAATTGGGAGTAAATTTGAGGATAGAATTGAGAGATGAGTTCCATTTGATCATCAACCTTGCTGCCTGTCATGTTTAATCCCTTGATGGACAAAATGAAATTAAAGTGGATATATATAGAGAATTAAAAAAAGTGAGGAATTTGGGTACTTGATAAGTCTAGGAAAAAAGAATTATGGTACTTGATGAGACTTTATTTTAAATAGAGCTAGTTGTACCTTCTTCTCTTTAATGATCACATGTCTTGTTCAGATTCCACTAGTCCACTTTTTTTTGGAATATTCTGTATGCTAATGTGAGCAAGTAAAGTTTATCGACGATCATAAATGTACCTAAGTTTCAAGACGATATTTTTTGATGATGATATTTTCATGCTGAGTCTTTAACTTGGAGTATTCTTCTTTGAGTTTCTTGTTCTTCCATCTAGCCCTCTTGTTTTGAAACCACACATGATCATGGTATTTCCAAGACCAAGGGATACCAAACAAATTTTCGAAAATACTAAGGGGATGTTTGGACATAAAAAATGTGATTTTTATTTTAAAGTAATACTAAGGGAATGTTTGGACATATGTATTTGAAGTTTTTCAAATTTTAACAGTTCTATATTCAAACATGAATCTGAAAAAGAAGTGAAAATATCTCACATGGCTCAACTTTTAATTTATGTTAAAAAAATTATTTCTTATTTGATTACCTTCCTAATATATGTATAAAATTGATTCTACTGGATCTGGATCTGTTCTCGAGAGTACCCTCTAAAAGTTTTTCAGGTCCTTTTCTATCTGAAATATCCACTTCACTTCCTCTCTACACTTTTTGGTAGGGCTTTTGCAATTAAGTTTAAACTAATCCAATTATGATTAAGCTAGTTAAACGGTAAATTAGTATGATCTAGAGATGATTATTATTGTATATCATAGATAACTCATCATAATTGCCTTAGCCTAGCTAGTACTGTTACATTCTAGAAATTACCAAAATATTTCTATATGAAAGATTTCTCGCATAACACATCATTTCAATTTTTTTTTGACAAATCTGAGGTCAAAAAATCGACCAGGACGAACAACTGTGTGGAAAAGTGATTTCGATTGAATTTTAAGCCAATCGGATCAAACAATGACTTTTTTGGAGCAAAATTGCACAACCATAAGAGTACGCGACAGGACCGTGTCACGGACCTATTTTGTGATAGTTCATTTTTGAGTTTTATTCATAAAACGCATTGAACAAGTGTGATTTATAAAAATATACATAAAACACATTCAATGAATGTGATTTATGGGTTATTTTATTGAAAAACAATTTTTGAACGCGTTTTAAGTTTTTCGTAAAAAAAAAAGAACTGAAATGAAACAAGTACGCATCGCAGACTTGCTCCATCACGGTACTTGACGTTCAGTTTTAAAAGCATGAGCATTCTAGTCTTTTCCCCACCCATCCTAGACTAAAACCTTGTTGTTTTAAGGTCGTTTTTACCCTAAATGAGTAACCTATGCTTATTCCCTCTCACTTTCATGTAATTCATTCAGAGAAAAACAATTAGGGAGAAAAGGAGAAGAGCTAGGGTTTGAGAAAATCTCTCAAGTTCTTTAAGAAACCTCGTGCTCAGGTATGTAAGGCTTCCTAAAGCGTTGGACTAAGTTCATCCACAAGTCTTTTCACCTACATGAATTGAATTTCGTGTATAGAGATTGAATAGAGGAATTTCATAATCTAAATCCTCGAGTTGTTTACACTCACTCTGAATCTTAATGCATATCTACGTGTTGATGGTATATATGTTGTTTGTATGTGATTTTTAATAATCTAATTGAGCTAGTGACATGAACCCTAATTTTATAAATCTATGTACTTTTTGTTGCATTGATTAGATTGAGGATGTGATTGTGAATGTCTGGATTGAGTAACTTGAGCATGACTAAGCATGAAAAGCATATTACTTATATATATATATATTGAGCATCTTACGTGTTTTATGTGATGAGCATGATTGATTGGAGTCTACATGACCGTTTGAGTTAGAGTCTTGAATGATTTGATGAGTCCTAATAGCATGCAAAATTGATAGTTTTGATTGGTTGATTTGTTGAGTGATTGAATGAAGTTTGATTGTTATTATGGAGAATTGATTGATATGAGTATATTGAGTCATGTGAGGAGTATCGAGCACCAATATGGATACAAGTAAGTAATAACTCCAACCCATAAACTACGTTGCCAACATAGAGTAGTTGTACCATTAATTCTGACGACTCTCTTGTCCCAAAAAGATGGACATTGATTATGGATCCAAGAGAGGTTTGAGTGTCCCTTACCTTGGGAAGTATTGGACGGGCGAGCAACGACACAACTTTTGTTGTGCATCACCAATTAAAGGTGGTAGGAGGGTTGTCGTTTAGAGAAACTCCTTGATTGTGCATAACTGAGTTGACTGGGTTGCACCATGCCTAAGTTTTGCTTCAAGTAAAGATTTAGTTGTATGACTTCAATCTGAATAATTGTCATTTTATGTAAATAATTTAGTACAAACATATCAGAAAATGTTTTTGATATTTAGATTTTTAAACTTTTTAGGATATATACGAATGGTTTAAGCCTTTACGTTTAGATTCCTCTTGGTATTTTTAGTATTCTATTTTTTTTATTTTTTTAATTATTTTAAAATTTGGACCATGGACCAACCAACCTATATTGCTCAAGCTCTAAAGGCTAGCGGACCTACCTGATTCGAACCGGACCATAAAATTCTATTCTTGAATGGGCTCTACAAATATTATCCCAATCCAATTAAATTACGAATTAGGCTGGATTGGGGTGATGAATCTAGCTCTTATTGACGGCTGTACTAATAATATATTTAGTTAAAATAATAATTAATTTGATTGAATAAAATATTCTAATGGTTTAAGTGTGAATATGGTTAGTAGTTTAGTGATGACAGAAATGAATTTTTCCAAAAATGAAAAAGTGATTATGGCTTAATTTTCTTCTTTAAGGTTACATAAATACTCTTCCTTTTCTTTCTAAAGTATAAAATGGAAAAGTCATTATGCCTTTATTTTCACATTGATTTATATGCCAACTTAGACACAATTTAAAACAATTCTATTTTCATCCAAAGAATTTTTTTCTAAAAATGATCACTTATCTTTGATAATATGTTAAAAATAGTCCTTAAAAAGTATCAATCTAGCATCTTTGAATTCCTTTAGATATTTTCAAAACTTTGATTGTTATATTTAACCCGACGTAAAATAAAAAAAATCATAAATATCGCAATATAAAAATTACACCATACATAAAAAATAACGAAAATTACACCATAAAATAGTTATACCAAACTCTTGAAATAGATAAAAAATAACATAAAGTACAAAGAAAAATATTGTAGTTCCAAATGAGTTTGGTTAAATATCTTTTTATTTTCATAGTTTTGATTAAATTTAACAGATAAAATTTGATAAATATTGGACGTAGATTAAAAGTGTTATTTTTGATAAATTTACTAGCCAAAATTGTTTAGTACATACTTAAGTGACTATTTTGAACCTATCCTCGATCATAAAGGGATCGTTCTTGTTATTTTCTTTCAAATCTTTTACCTTAAATATCTCCTTAATTTCTCTCTTTTCTTCATTTCACAAATATTTTAAAATAGAAGAAGAAGACAACGACGAAGAAAGAAATCATGGGAAAAGGTGGTGGATGTGTTTCTAGCAAAAACAAGACTTCCAAATCTTCAAATTCTACCAAAAAATCCACAAATGTTCCTTCTTCGACCCAAAACCTTAAAATCTTTATCGTATTTTACTCAATGTACGGACATGTGGAAAGCTTAGCAAGAAGAATTAAGAAAGGAATAGAGACCGTGGAGGGTGTAGAAGGGGTGCTCTATAGAGCGCCCGAAACCCTATCCACGGATACTCTTAACAAACTGCAGGCCCCACTTAAGGATGACTCTATCCCCGAGATATCAAGTCCGTCAGATCTTGCTGATGCTGATGGATTCTTGTTTGGATTTCCTACAAGGTATGCATATGAGAAGAATTGTAACAGATTCTATGCGTTTAATTAAATTTACTATTTTCAATTTAAAATTTATGTGTAAAGTATTTAAGTATATGCATATTATAAGGTGAAAAGGTAATAGATTGGAATAAATTTTGACAAGTTAAATTGATATACGAGTCATCATGAATTAAAAAAAATATTATTAGCTGAAGTCTTTTTTTTTTCTTTTCGATTTTTCATGATTTTCAAGGTTCAAATTTAATTTGGTACATCTGTTTTGCATTTTGACTTAACGAATTATATTTTCAAGGGCAGAGCTAGATAGGGTTGAGGAGACTCAAACTATATGTTCGATGAAAAATTACATTATTTGTATATATCTAAAATTAATTTTTGTGTATATATAATAGATGTTGAACCACGTTTGATTTCTTTGTGTATTGAGTTCTTCATATTTTGATCAACCCTTTAATGAAAATTCTGACCCCACCATTGATATTATTTTAAGTCATTTTGATCCCGTCGCTTAATGAGTTATTTCAAATTAAATTATCGAATCAAAGCAAAAACATGTCATCATTAATTGGATTCAATTCATTGAATCAAGTCAACAAACAAGTCATAATTCGACCAGTTTTAATTACTTGGATGATTTGATGGATTACCAAAAAGTGAATTGAATTTGTCGCTTTAAATTCAATTGAACTCTTTATCTTTTTCGAATTATATACACATATAACAAAAATTACATTCATTCTGAAATCCGCCATATGTAGGTTTGGTTGTATGGCTGCTCAGATGAAGTCATTGTTTGATTCAACTGGGAATTTGTGGAAGGAACAGAAACTTGCTGGAAAGCCTGCTGGTTTTTTTGTGAGTACTGCGAGTCAAGGAGGTGGACAAGAGACCACCGCGTATGTTCACTTAACCCTATCTAATATATTCAGTATGATTTTATAAATAACATTTGAAAAATATATATATGATTATTGGATAGAGATATTATGTTTAATTGAGTTTATTGGTATCTAACTATATGTCAATTCAAAATTGATTTTGTATGTTTGGGAATTGAGGTTGCATCTTGGCTTGGTTGGATTAAGTCAATCTGAAAATGCTTTTGATATGATCTGATATTATTCGCTTTACGTTATAAGCAGGACATTGCATCCAATGATCTTGAAATTTGATGGTCTTGAACGTTTGGTCCCTTGTTGTTTCAACTTTAATTTTATTAATAAGTTTTTAAGGTCAAAAGTCAAAATTAGTTACGATTGAAGTATTATCCAGTATTACTAATTCTAGCATAACTAATCTTAATATAACTAATCCAAATACTGCTAATCTCAACATTATTAATACAATTTATTCAGTATTATTATGATACACGGTACCAAATGCTAAACTTAAATGAATTATTAAAAATATATTCGATTTTGCCAACTCTAATTGATTCAGGTAAAAGTTACGGAGTTAAGTCATAATTGACCCTCTAAATCCACCCCGTTTGTATGCTTGTATCTTTGACTTGTTCTAATCCAATAATTTGATGGATTCTTTTGATATAATCCATTGAGTTAAATCAACAAATAGTTCATAACTCGACCCTTTTAAACTTTGATAGATTATTAAAAAATGAATAAATTAAATTTTGCCACCTCTATTGAACGCGTAGCTTTAAGACTGACTTCTCACCTACCTCTGAGTATCTATATTTATTTGTAGTTGGACAGCAATTACTCAACTAGCACATCATGGAATGCTATTTGTACCAATTGGCTACACTTTCGGAGCCGGTATGTTCGACATGGACACCGTCCGGGGAGGTTCCCCATATGGCTCTGGAGTCTTCGCGGGAAGTGGTTCAAGAGAAGCTACCGAATCAGAGTTAGGTCTGGCAGAATATCAAGGCAAATATATGGCTACCATTGTCAAGAAATTGGTTCATGGTTGATGAGGAAATTAAAGTTCCTCAACTACAAAAGCTATAGATTTTTTATTGCTTGGTTTGCAATTTGGATATTAGTTTGTGTCCTACATTGATTTCTTTTTTTTAAAAGATGATATTCATTGAGCTAATAAACTGGTCAAACTGATTTATAAGTATTTTAAAAAAAAGTTTATTTATGTTCTTGATAAGTGTTAAAGTGTTTATAAATCATAATCAATCAAAAGACGTAAGTTGATTATCCTCAACTTATGATTATTTCGACTTATAAACATTTTTGATTTTATCAAGTATTTTGTAGAGGGAAGAAAAGGAAAATTTTTGTGAGACCAAATTAAATGTCCATATTTTAATGTTATATTGGAGAAACAAAAAAATGGTTACAATGTTGTCCTAACACATTCATACACAGTAGGTTAGTAAAATCCTACTAGCTTTATATATTCTTTCATTGACTCTAATTTTCATTCATCAATCAAATATAAAATAAAAATAATTTTTTAAATAAAATGACTTTCATCGTACTGAATCATAATTTTAGTTCAATAGAAAATGAGTGCGTGATTTTTTGTTATAAATGAATGATTTCTTCATATATTTTTTATACTTACAGTCTTATCAAAGCAACGTGTTTAACCAATCAAGCAAGACATATGAAATGAAAATGTGTGCGATGAGAAATGATATGAACATGGAGAATTTCTTATGGCTTTTCTTCATGCCAATCCATTGTACAAGCAATAAATTATACTGAGGTAAATGTTGTTCAAGTTTGATTGTGAAAGAGATAAATATACACCAAGACTTTGCAATTTAGTGTTGATATATTCCTCGTTAAAGAAGTGGCATATATGTATCCTTGTTATCTAACAAATGGTGCATATTAATCTAAGATCATAGAAACTCACATCTCTTCTGTTTCTATTTGTTTGTCCTGTTTTGAATTGGAAAGAAGGGAAAAGAGAGAAGATTTCTTATTTCTGTTAAAGAATATTCAGATGTATATTACCCCTAAGTTAGGGTTCCTAACTTTTCTGTAAAAAAACCCTTACATAATAGACATTAACTACAACACATAGTATATTTATAACAAAAGACACTTTCTTTAAATAAATTAAAAAAAATAGTAAAACAAACAAATAGAAACAAATCAAGTATCAATTTAAATGTAAAAATTTACCCACAATATGAACTTAATTAGCAACATACCAATTTACAATATCACCAAATCAACTTTAACTCAAAACAAGAAACACTATTTCTATATGAATTTGACTAAAAAACTTAACTAGACATAAACTAAATAAATATTAAACCCTAAACAATTTCGATTTTCTAAAAAGAAGGACAAATTCGTTGCACTAAAACTCTCGTTATACGCAGAAGGTGGTGGTCCCAATTCAGAAAGTAAATAACAAATCAATTATGATCATACTACAATCTTTGAAGATTTGTTTAGCATCCCTTAATCTTGGAAGTACTATGATTAGTGGAATGTCATGTGTGTTTTAGTGGCTTAATAGCTGTAAGAAATTAATTATGATTGAATAGGTAAATGTATTGATTAAATAAGACAATAAACTAAAGATGCCTACAATTAATTAATTAAGTAATTAAGGTGTAATTAGTTTATAATGAAATGAGAATTAGGACCACTAAAGCATACAACTTTAATCTCTTTTGAATAATTAAAAAAAAGGCAAGTGTAAAGGAGGACTCTTGTTTATGACTGTGCCATGTGATAATGATACCTTTTGATAACAAATGTATACTGATTAAAACATTAAACTAATGTATTTTTAGTAATTAATTAAGGAACATAATTATGAGGGTAAGTTTGATTAGCCAAGAACTAGGCATTAATTAGCATTTAAAATTCCAAGTTTGAAGATGGGAAACATGACCTTTACTTGTCGGAATAAACATGACACAAATTAATTAGCATAAATTAAATCAAATAATAGTACTCCCTCTTTGGTCCAAAATAATTTTTGTCTTAAGAAATTCACTTAACTTATTGACTATAAGAATGTGTCGTCAAAATTTAAATGTGAGTTTTATTAAGTGATGGTTAGATCGACATTGTTGAATGCAATGGAGTGTTGTTTAGTTTAGAATACCCATATTCAGAAGATAAATATAGGTAGCTAGTAAAGATGAGGATGTTCAGATGAACGTGGGCACTATATCAAAAGAGGCATTAAGTGGTAATAGATTTTTCTTTTAGCAGTTGTAGTTGTGCAGCAAAAAGATTTAAAAGGCAATTGAGTTATTAATGTCATTGCATACAGAGTCGCTAAAAACCTTTCTAGCGACATTTATATAATTAGAGTGTGGGTTATAATTTATTGCCGCCGAATAAAATATAATAATAATTATATTAATAGTGCATGCAACTAAATAAGTCCTGTTAAATCTTTTTTTTTGTTGTCATGACGAGAACACTCAGATAGAGATGATTAGGAACGAAGTTATATGGCGCAAAATGGAAGTAACATTAGTGACAAACAAGATGAGGGAATTAGTGAGTCTGAGATGATTCGTACATCTTAAGAGGAGGTATACAAGGATGAATGTGCGAGAGGTTGATCGTAGGAAGAGTTAGGAGAGGTAAAGACAAGCCGAAGAAGAACTAGGGGAGGTGATTAGACAAGACATGTTACAGTTTGAGGACATGACCCTCGATAGAAAGGTATAGTATGAGGGTCGAGAATTAATGTAAAAGGTTACTAAGTAGCTGAGTGTTATCGCATATTATATGGGAGATGGATTGGAGTGTGCTAGCCTCTTCCTCTCCCTTACTTGTGAGATAACACTAAATCTATTATTATAATTATCATTATCATTAAATTAAAAGTATATGTCAAGCAAAAATTTGGAAAATAATGATTAAATTCTTCTTAAATTTGTAAAATGTTGATTATTTTGGACCAATTTTTAAAGATTAAAACATCAATTATTTTAAATGGTGGAGTAAACAATAATTTATTTAAAGCATGTAAAAGGGAATCCTTTCTGCTCCATGCGCATCTTCTCCAAAGTTCAATCTTTTCCACCAAACAATTATTTTTAAGAATTGTTTATATATATATATATATATTAGCAATTTATAATTTTTCACACTCTCAATGTTAATAGTATCAAAATCATATTCAAATATTTATAGATATTTAGTGAATATTTAAAATATATATAGAGTTTGGATAATAATAGCATGATTTTCCGTGAACCCACACACAATAATCTAACCCCTTATTTGGATGGTTGTTACCCATTGTATTGTATTGTATTGATTGTTTAAGTACAATGTTTGTTTTGATTGTTACTTAAATTTCATTGTATCGTATCGTTTAATTCCATCATTAGGTAACAACAAAAAGATCGTCCCATTTTATGTAACGATCGAATTGGTCTGGTTGCATCGTTACTTTCATATTTTTTTCTCATTTTCACTTTAGTTATTTATTTGATAATTCTACGTTATCATTTACCCTATCTTTTCATAAAATCTAGTACATACCCTTCAATTTCTTATAGATTTATCATTCAAATTATGGATGCATGACATTATGTAACGACGAAGAACAATACAATCTATCCAAATATTGTAATCACTGGAACAATATATATAGTACGATACAATATAATACAATACAATATTTCATGAAACAATACATAACAACTATCCAAACAAAATCCTCTCTCATGGAGAATCTTTATCTTGTCATTCATTTCTTTATATAGTATCAAAAGAAGATCCATTCAATGCTTATTTTTTATCACTACTTAAACAATAAGATTTATCAACAAATAATATTCGTCTTTGATATTATTTAATGACAATTTTTTATTAGCTATGAGCAAATTAGCAACAAAATCTATGGTTAATTTTTTTAGTGAATATGAGAGGTTGAAGGTAGTTGTTAAGAGTTTGTTTTAGCGGTAAAAGGAATGAGTGATTTCTTTATATTTGGACAATTCTCATCACTTAAAGCTAATTTTTGAGATTGAGTTAGAGTCAAAATTCATTTGTTTCCGATGGTTTATCCCTTTACTTTCATTTATTCCACTTTATGAATAGTTAGAATTAACTAGATAATTTTGTATCAGATATTTTTTTTTTTAAACACAAAATATAAAGACACTATATACTTAAAAGAACATCCAACTTTGGAGAAATCTCACTAACATGAGTTGTGGTGTAGTGGTGAGACTGTTTCATTCTTAATTAGAAGTCTCAACTTCGAGCTATGAGTATGGAAAAAATCCTTTTAAGAACATCACATTCGAATAACCCAACAGTGCGCAATCTGAATCTAATAAAAGCTCCAATGCAGATTTCGAACAACGAATAGAAAAAAAAAAAAACTTTGGAGGAATATCACTAACATGAGTTGTGGTGCAGTGGTGAAATTGTTTCATTCTTAATTAGAAGTCTCAAGTTCGAGCTATGAGAGTATGGTAAAAATTCTGTTAGGAATACCACATCCGAATAACCCAATAGTGCGTAATCCAAATTTAGTAAAAGCTCCAATGCAGATTTCGAATAATGAATAGAAAATAAAAAAAAAACTTTGGAGGAATCTCACTAACATGAGTTGTGGTGCAGCGGTGAGATTGTTTCATTTTTAATTAGAAGTCTCAAGTTCGAGCTATGAGAGTATGAAAAAAAATCTGTTAGGAATACCACATCCGAATAACCCAATAGTGCACAATCCAAATTTAATAAAAATTCCAATGAAGATTTCGAACAACGAATAGAAAATCATAAAAAAACTTTTGAGGAATATTCTCCTATGCATTATATACTCTTGCATGCTCTATTTTATCATACATTCTTATCCTTTAGATATATTTTAATCCTTGTTAACCATTATACAAATAGCAATATTAGCAAATAATTTTAACCCTAAGACTCTTTACCTTCTTGATTAAGATAACTCCAACTTAATTAATTTATCCAAGAATAATCTTTCCCTATCCCAATGACCAACAACTTAATTAAGACTCCTTAATTATTATTCAAAATGATGAAAAATGATCTTAATTCTAATTTGAATAAAAGAAAACAAGGATGAATTTGCTACTTCACTGTAATAAAAATAACTTTTAGCGACAATAAATATGCACATCAACAAAAGGTGTTAAAAGTCTTTACCAATATCAGTTAATTGTCAGTGGATCCAATGTCACTATAGACTTTAGGACATTAACGGAAAATTGCTAACTACCTCTAAAAACAAACTATAACGGCAATTATGATACTATTATTAATTAATTGTCACTAAAGATCATTTTCGAGATAGTGATCCTATAAAAAAATAAGATTGAATTTTAAATTAAAATTTTGAATTTTAAAGTATAAAAAGATTTCATATTTTCCTTTGGTGACATCGTTTTCATAAATTAGGTTATGAAAACAAATTTCTCTCTTTAGTAATAAACTTGATACATTCAAAAAAATTAAATATAATTCATGAAATCAAAATTTTGAATTCGCATCTATTTAAAATATAAAAGAATTTCATTTTGTCCTTGCAATTGGTGACATCGTTTTCATATTATCAACATTGATTGCGTGCAATGATAAAATTACTTCTCCATTAAGAAGAGATCTTATTTTGTCTTTAGTGACATTGTTTTCATATTAGATTTTTGAAAATAAATTTATCTCTTCAATTAATTTTGTACAGTCAACACTATGTCATGATATTTGAAGTCCACATAAGGTGACAAAAAAGAACTGTGGAAAGTACCCTCCAATTAATGGAATATTAACTTTATTTTTTCATGTCATAATCTTGAAATTTCCTTAGATTAGTGTTAGGGGCGGAGCCAAGTAAAGACAAAAACATCTTATATATATATATATATATAGTCATAATAATATTTGTATAATTCGCGCATGTTTTTTTTTAGTGTTAAACGATAGATTTTTTATTTGTCAATGAATTGGATCTGTCTTGATTCGATCAATAATGAAATTCTTGGCTAGAGAAAGGTTCTGTGACATGGACGCCCAATCCGACTCGGTCGATCGATTGACTCATCTAACAGATGATGATATTCTCGATCAATTTGATCGAATTTCATTCTTTCTCACTATTCAGTACAGTGAAACTTTCGATCAAGATCTTCTCGCTCCACTCATTTGGGCTCTCACTCGAATCGGAACCTTTATGTGCAGGTAGGCTTTCGACTCAATCTAATAGCCTACCTATCGGGCACCAATAAAAGAGAAAGTTTTATTGTATAATTCGTTATACAATTCGTAATTTTTGTATAACGTTTGCATATTTCTCTATACAATTCGTGCACAACATTTGTATAATACGCTATACAATTTACAATGTTTGTATATTTCACTATACAATTTGATTTGCTCATAACTTTTGATAATTGCACAAAACGTTTTGCTCATAACTTTTGATAATTGCACAAAACGTTTGTATAAATTAAATCACACGAATTATACAAAACTCAAGCTGTAACTACAACTACGAATCGTAATCAATTCAAACTATAACTATATTAGCTAATAACTAGTATATATTTACTTATCCGCATAATTTTTTCTTATTTTATGAGACAATGATTGATGCTTATTAGTTAAACTACTATTGCCCCCACCTCCACTCATTAGAGTCCAATTTGATTTGTTCAACAGTCTTCTTTTTAAATTCCTCATATAAATTATACATATTTTTATATTGTAAAATAATTTAATTAATTTTTTCTTTAACAACACAATCACAAAAACTTATTTATGTTTTAACAATAACTTTCTAATTTTTTTTTATATTGTTTCTTAAATTTCGTGTTCAAGTCGCGATCTAAAAATTAATATCATCATATACATGATGTATGACTTAGGTAAGACTTGCTATGTCATGCTGAATCAAATATTGGTCAATTCTTTTCATAAAGTTTAAATGACTTAATAATTTTATCCATTATAATAGATTACTTTTAACAATGTATGGTATCTCATTGTTTATTTATACTTGCTTTTTTTATTACATGTCATTAGGATTTGGACTTGTTGAGGATCAAGGTCAAGCTCACAAGTCAAGTTGGAATTGTTGCCTTTTAAATTAATATTTATATATTTTTAATATAATTTTATGAAGTTCAATCTGAACTAAATTTATTGAATTCGATCGAATTCATAAGCTAACGCTATAATTATTATATTCTCAATCAACTACGTCTAAATCTTAAACAATCAAGTACAATTATATGATTATTGTCAGAGGCGGAGTCAGCGACCAAGGTACAAATTTGGCGGAACCTAGTGATTTTGGTTTGAACTTAGTGATTTTGGTGCAAACTCTATATTTGTTTTTTTAAGAAATTCATTTAATATGTACTCTCTTTGTCACAATTTATATGACTCATTTTTTCTTTTTTGTCAGTCTAAAATATAATGACATATTTCTATATTTAGTACTTCATGTATCTCATTTTATATAGCTTAATTTGACTTGGCACGGTGTTTACGAAAAAAGGAAGACTTTTGAAACTTGTAGTCTAAAATAATCTATAAATATTTGTATTGTTGAAAATCATTTCATTAAGGGTAAACGACAAATTTTAAAGTTAAATGATTTCTAATTCTAGTAAGATGACATTCAAATCAGATAGAGGGAGTAACAGTTTAACTTTGTGAAATGGTTTATAGCCACACACATCTAAGACTTAGAATTCAAAAGTCTTTCTTTCTTTCTTTTTTACACTTCGTGTCGATCAAGTCAAACTGTATTACATAAATTGAGACAAAAAAGTATTAATTTATAACCAATAACTTAAATAGGATAAAATTTTAAATTCATAAACTTCAAATTATAGCTCCGCTGATCAAAATTTATCCCTCATTATTGTATATTCCAAACAACATGCACATGGAATAAGAACATTGCAAAAAGATAGGAGGTATATTCTAGAGAGGCCTATCTAGCTTTATAAAAAGTCACACCAAAGTCTTTAAATAAACACTACTACTTAGACTTCCATAGTCTTCACCATTTTCTTCTTTACTTCACCAAGCAACATCCTTAACATGACTCATCACCAGCTTGATGATCATCAAATGGTTATGATCTACAACCAACTTGTACCATATCAAGGTCAGCATTATTATTATTATTATTGTTTTCGTTTTTAGAGTCTAACATTAAGTTATTATATACTGACAGTATAAGGAATTTGAACGAAAAAGAATGTATATTCGATTATATCAACTTGTTTTATAGAGTTAACTGATGTTGTAGGTCAATTTAACGATAGAATATATCACCAACTCGATTTATAGAATGAAATTATTGTTGTAGGTCTATCCAACAAAACAAACTCTTATAACAAGTAACCTCTATGTATAGCAATATTGTTACTTTTTAAATACATGCAACATATATATATATACAAGTTCCATGTATTATATTTGCAAATTTAGGTTTTTCTTCAGAAGAGGGGGAATCATCGCGGAGAAGGAAGAAGAACAAAGGTGAAACGAGCAACGGTGGAGTAGTGAGGAAGAGGAAGCTTAGCGAAGAACAAGTTAATCTTCTTGAACGGAGTTTTGAGGACACACACAAACTAGGGTCAGAGAGGAAGGCCAAGCTCGCTTCTGAGCTTGACCTTGACCCTCAACAAGTCGCGGTGTGGTTCCAAAACAGGAGGGCTAGATGGAAGAACAAAAAACTCAAGGATGAATATTCTAAGTTAAAGTCTCACCATGAGATTGCCATTTTTGAGAAATGTTGTCTTGAAACTGAGGTACATCTCTTTAATTATATTATTTTTTTAGAAAAGACGGATATTATGTACATAGCGTATAGAAAATTTATATTATAAATCTATATATTTATAAGAGGTATATTAGTGTTAACGCGAGAAGACCATTTTAGAAATTGTCCGTATATATAAGTTAAATCTATAGTTAACAAATAATATAAATGATGGTACACACTCTCGAAAATCATTCAAACAAATAAAAACAAGTCAAACATGCAACTTGATTGAATATGATATTCCGAATCTGATGGAATCATCAAAACTCAAATTTTCATATTATTTTTTACAGATTTTGAAGATAAAAGAGCAATTGTTTGAAGCACAAAAGGAGATACAAAGGTTATCATTGGAACATAATTGCCCTAGGGTTTCAAACAATAATAACACACTTCATCAAGTCTCAATGGACCAGTCACATTTTCTTGGAGAATTTGGAATATTAATGGATGACAATATATTCTTTGTTCCTAATTAAAGCACTATATAATTGAGTCGTTCGATGCACAAGTCATTTCACATCAATTAATAGAATTTGAAGAAGGATTGTGTTTCAATACTATTTGTACAAAAACACTTATTATAATTAGAAAGTGTCTTTTTTTTTAATAATTTTTTTTTTAGATAAGCTTCAGCATGTGAATAGTAGATAGTAATATCCATGCACTCATGTATGTACATCTTTCTTTTGTCTTTGTTTAATTTAAGTTTATTACTAGTGTATTAATGAGTTTGTTACTTGGAAGGTCACTCAATTTAAGTACAAAAATATTTTAATTAACTTATCCTTGTTCTTTTTGGAATAATAAAGTCATTTAATTTATAATTATAAAATTATGAGCAAATTTCATAAATGACAGACATATAAAGTCTAATTATGTTCCATATTTATAGTTTGGATAATTACATTTCATAACTATAGTTATAGCAGTGTTTGTATAATTCGCACATCATTTGTATACATTTGTATAATTCACAGTTTTTGTATAGCGTTTGTATATTTCGCTATACAATTCGTGCATAACGTTTATATAATTCGCTATATACTTCAAAACTCACTTGAAGAGCTACCAGGGCAGGGAAGGTAGTCAGCTCAGTAATTGGAACATCCATTGGGCAAGTGAGTGAATCCCGAGAGGAGATGCTTCATACAGGTGTGGAAGGGCTTCACATACTCTCTCAGTTCTTCTCCTTTTACGACCGGTCGATTGGCCGAGGGGCCCTTTTTTCTTTTATAAGGGAGGAGCCTATTCTATAGAAAAGCCTTAGCCCAATTGGCCTTTGGTATTTGTATATTTCGATATACAATTTGATTCGCTCCCTTTCATCATCGTCCAACGGAGTACCATGGTAATCTAATGGCGGTATAATTGAAAATAAAACCATTGCTGCCTCTAATTCACGTGCACATTAGAACATTCTATTGCTTCATCTGCCAACTGATGCTGTACAAATATGATATGGATCAACACCAATGCTGGAAGAATGTTTTTGGGTTGTCAAAGATATGTAAATAGTAATGGATGTGGATTTTTTCGATGGGCTAACACAGTTGATCGTACATACCAAGTTCATCCTATATATCAAGAACAATACTACATGAATAGCCCATCAACAAATGCTGATCATGGAAGGCGTGGAAGACGGGGGAGATCGAGCATTCCACCTATTGATATTAGTGTTATTGTGATTGTTGTCATTTGATTTCTATGTTTTGTATTGAAGATGACATTGTGACAAATTGTTCATGTGAGTATCATGATGATGAAATCTATTGTAATGAAAATATTCAGTGTAAGGCTTATAATTACTGTGATCAATCCACAAATTCATAAAATAAAAATAACTTGTTTCTCATGGCAAGTTAACACAATAGATGAAAATCAAGCTACACAAAACATAAGTTAACAGTGTTAGCCCATCAAGCTACACAAAATCAAGCTAAAATCAATATACAAAAACTATGTGTCTTGAGTGGTTGGTGTGGCACGAGTTGACTCTTTTGTAACTTTTTTCTCGTAGTTGTCTTTGAGTAACTGTAGCTCCACCCCTCCACCTTAGTCCATTGGGTTTATAGCAAGGTCAATATTGGCAGGTACTGAACTTTTTAATGCAGGACTATGTAACACTCGATCAACAGTTCCAAACCGATATGTATTCTCCTGTGGTGGATGCAATGAGATGTCGTTCAATCTAACAATATATGAAAAACTTGAATACATATTTATAAGCAACTCCACAAATAGGTACCTATAAGCAGCTCCACAAGCAATTACTTATAAGCAACTTAGACAAGTAGCTTCTTATAACCAACTTACCAGTAGTTCTGTAAGTAGGTTCATACAATTAAGTTACAACAAGCTTCCTTCAAACAGATCATAATGAGGTAGCAAGCAATGTGTATCAAGTATAATCATACATACTTATTCTCATCCTTGCCTCTTCTTGATCAAGATCCTCTAAAAACTGCAAAACACTTCACTTCAAAAGAACAGTAATAAGGAATTACCAACATAACAAATTCTATAGCTAAACAACAAAATCCATCACGAATCCTATTTATCACCATACTATCAAAAGATTACAATTTAGTGCGGGACAAACGACAAAGTTCACAACTACTTTCAACTTACTTTTGTAGTGGTTTGGAAATCTTGCTCTATTCAATTCTTCTTGATGTGGACTGAAGTTCTTCCTCATAGTCGCTCAGAGCCCTTGCTCTATTTTGTGGCTAATGATATTATAGATGTGCAGCTGAAGCCATGTTCCTTGGTGCTTAAAAACATGTGGGATATTCCATATAACATTGTCACTATTGTTGAGGAAATCAAAGTTCTCATCAATTCATGTTAATTTTCTCACATGTTTAGGAAATCCTGAAATGCTTTAGCAGACAACATTGCCAATCAAACATTTGAGTTTGATGGAGTTAGTTGCATAAACTCCAAAGTTACATCATCCTCTATATAAAGGTTTGAAAGAGTTGTTCAACCAGAATGCTCAAAGAATCATAGTTGTTACTAGCAATGATTATTAACTAGCATGCCACTCACTTGATCTGCATCGTTGCTATCAGTCTGATGATCTTCCTGATCCAATTGGTGAGGGATCGCGACTTCCTAAATCTGGAACCTGCCCAAAAGAAAAGAAGAAGAAAAACAAATAAGACTATCGCAAGCACATTATATGACACATGGACAGCTAAAAGTTTTAGTGATATCAGTCGGAATAAGAATAAAGAAGAGTTGAATAGTCTCATTGACAATATATATTTTCCAATTGCAGTCCAAGAACCAAAACAGAAACATGTGAACTGTGGAAAATTTTATTTATCTCAAGTGAAGTCTTCATATTTGTCATCTGTTTACTTTTTTAATGGAGTTCAGACCAACTTGTGGGTACCTTGAGTAATTTTATGATTTACCAGCTGCGTCCGACCAACATAGACTCCATGAGGTATGTTAAGCCTCCACTAAAATTTGAACCTATTACCTCATGGTTCTCAATCAACGTAATTGACCACTAGATCACACCCTAAGGTGCATGCCGATCTTTCTTTTTAGTTGAAATGCCTAGGAAAACCAGCAGTAACCTATCTTTTGTTCTTCAGATGATGCTGATCATGTTTCAACTTTCATATGCATCATAAGTTCATATCATCTTGTTGTAATGACCGACAAATCCATCTGGGACCAACCACCGGGACGAACAACATCATACAAAACTAGGAGATAATGGAACCACCTCTCTACCATAAGTTCATACTATATCACTGTAACAGAAAATAAAAAGGAACATCAAAAGATTGAATGGCTGAAGCTAAAGCACCTGCTTTCAAAGTAACAGAAAGAAAACCAACGACCAGAGTAGGAAAACAAGAATTAGTTGGGCAAAGAGTAAAAGGGGTACTGCAACATTACTTCCTCCATATTCAGGCTCAAGTGAAATTCAACCTATTTTGAATAATGATTACAATCGAGATGAAAAGTGAACTGAAGAGAAGTTTGTAGGAGTTTTCTTCTTCTTTTTTTTAGAAACCTGTAGAAGATTTTTAGCTCATTGGCTTGTGGAATTCATAATCCAAAGTTCCGAACCGTTCTTAGAAAATGCTAGATATAACTGAAGAAAGCCAACCAATGAGCAAGATCAGAGATTTCATATTATTTTAATTAAAAAATATATGTTTCTCGAACTCTTCAAAAATGCCGACAGGTGCATATTGAATCCTCCAAAAGAAGTGCATTTTTTGAAGGATCCGACATGGGCACCACAATATTTCAAGAGAGTCCAAGCAACATAGGATGCAAACCAACAAATACAACAACAATAAACAAACACATGTGTCATACTATTGTCATTGTTTTTGAGCACGAATTAACATTTTTTTCTAGTCTATACTTGACTATATTGACTAGACTGTTGAGTCAAATTTTCAGAATGCGACAACAAAATAGTTGATACTATTAACTAACTAGAGTTTCACCAGATACACAGGACTTTCATCTTCTTGGTGACACATTCCCATTGCACCTTTTCTTGTTTTAACTATAAATACTTTCAATGATCAACCAGAATAATGAGGATTCTGTGGAAAAAATACAACTTAAGATACAGTACACCACTATTAAGGAACAAGATAAAAGAACTCATTATAGTTGGACTAGGAACCTTCTTGTTATAGATAACAAAGATGACAAAATTTTCACTTTCACGTTCTTTACGTTAGACAGAACCTTATTAAAAAAGTCTCATACACAAATATATTTCTCCTATAATCTCCTGTTTACTGGTACCCTTTTTCCAGTCTCATGACAAGACCAACATACTTCCTCAATTTTTCACTAGTCAATGTTACTGCTAAAGTGAAAGTTAAGTCATTACTTACACGATCATGAACCTTCGGGGTAACCCAATGGTTTGGGCTTGGGGCTTTCTTATTGGAGGTCTCAAGTTCAAAACCCCTTGGCAGCGAAAGCAAGGGGTTTGCCTTCTGGGTCGAGCTCGCAACATCAGGTTTGCCTAGTGCGATTTACCTCTTCTATGTAGTTTGCGAGTTATTGGATAGGAGCAAGGATTCTACCCAGAGCATACTTGAAGGATGGCGACTGTGGTGTCCCTTGTTATCGAAAAGAAAAAATAAAAAGAACCCACAGACCATGAAAATTTTGTTAGTTGTATTTAAACAAACAAAGTCTATCACTAATCCTATTTAACGATATTGTTTTTGAGCACAAATTATCTTGTTTCTTCTTATCTGAACTTGAATACATTGACTAGACTCTTGAGTCAAATTTTTCGAATGCCACAACAAATAGTTGATACTATTAACAAACTAGATTTTCACTCTAACCACATTAGACTAGACTTTCATCTACTTGGTGACACACGCCCGCTGCACCTTTTCTTGTTTTAACTATAATATTTCCAATGATCGACTAGAATAAAGAGGATTCTATGAAAAAAAATACAACTTAGGGATACAATTCACCACTATTAAGGAACAAGATAAATTAACTCATTCTAGTTGGACTACGAACCTTTTTGTTATAGACAACAAAGATGACAAAAGTCAGTTGCATGTTCTCTACAGCAGACAGAACCTTACTAAAGAAAGTCTCACACTCAAATATATTTCTCCATTCTGTGCACCCCCGGGATTAGTCGGGGCTCTAAGAGACTCGGACACCCGATGCAAATAAAAATATATATACACATATACATATATATATATATGTATATATATATATATATATTTCCCCATTAATGTCCTATTTACTGGTACCCATTTTCCAGTTTCATGACAAGACCAACATACTTCCTCAATTTGTCACAAGTCAATGTTACTGCTAAACTGGAAGAAGTTCTGTCCTTTACAACAACAACATACCCAGTTGAATCCCACAAGTGGGGTCTGGGGAGAGTAAGATGTACGCAGACCTTACGACTACCTCATAGAGATAGAGAGGTTGTTTCCGGAAGACCCTTGTCTCAAGAATATTTAAGTTCTGGCCTTTGATTGGTCAAATAATTAAAATGACGACAATATGGTGCCGATTAAAAACTGTAAGCTATGGCAACAATGAAATCAATAAAAGACAAAGACTATCAGATTAACTCTTATTCCATAATTTGTTTTTCCCTATCAACAGAATTAGGATTAGTACAACAATCCTAGCAAGGGTTATGCCTAGAATTATTGAAGGATTCAGCTACAATAAAGCGTTGTTTATTCTTACTCTATCTTGAGGCACAC
>JBCEWC010000991.1:0-46124 GCA_038996855.1 Solanum aculeatissimum
ATAAAATAGCAAATTATAATAATTTTATTGGGTTATCGGTTTACCCAATAACCCAATAGTAAAAATCGATAACGAACCAATAACCCAATAATTTTTTTTTTGAAAACCATTAAAAACCCGATAACCTAATAACCCAATAACGTTTTTATCGGTTCGATTTATCGGTCGGTTCAGTTTTTGCACACCCCTATATGCGGCCACCACCCTCTTTAATGGTTTTGCTATTGAAAAAATAGTTCCAATTTGTTATTTGTATTCGAGTGATTTTCAAACTTACCTAACAAAACAAGAGAAAAAAACACAAAGGCTTAAATATATAATTTAAAAAGAGTTAACAGTTAAAAGCAAGGATACGACAAAATTTCTCAAACAACAACATTTTAATATTTAATAGGATCTCTTAGCGACATTTTCAATATTTATTAAAAATAGATATATATTATAAAGATTAGGAATTTCCTTCTTTCTGAAACTCATCGATTTGTGTGACCTATTAGACCGTTTTGTATACAAAATCTATTTTTTTTCCTTAAAAGAACCATCATCATATTTCAAGTTTGATCTTCGAGCTTTACTATAAAAGATATTGTAAGTTTTATTGAATTAACCTATGAGGAAGAACAAATAAGTTGAATAAAAAATCATTGATTTTAAAATGACTACAAATTTCATTTTAAAAAAAGAGCAATATAAAATACAAGATACAACCTGTAAAATTGAATTGGATACAAATATAAATCATCTATAAACTGAAATGCATGTCCGCATACTTAGTGCATTATATGTAGTAACACATACTCTTTATCTACATGATCTAACCATGTAGGGACCGGAGATGATATCTATCCACCTTTTGACGTGTGATTCAGATCTTTGAGTATCATTAGTGGTGAGTCCTATGTTCCAAGGACAACATCCACCCTCTATCTACCTTTATTTATGTTGTTTACTTCTTTACATTGAGGCTGTGCCCGGAACATGTCTTGGCCCCCGCCCTATTCTAGACTAGAGGCATTGTTGGACATTGCAAAGACTCCCATACGATTATGCTATGTGATTACTTGAGATGATTTGGCTATGTACTATGTATGGAAGAGATGATTATGCTTATGCTATTATGATATGTTTAATGAGAATGTGCTTATATGGAAAGTCCCAAGTCCCTTCTTGCCCCCATAGCTTGAGTCATACTTACCCACTCCTTAAAACGTATTTGTTATGTGCTATGTGATTCATGCAAATATTTTTCCCTAGTGACATCCCCATAGCTTGAGTCCAAAGCCTTATAATCCCTTAGAATTATGTGTTTCTTGTTAAATTATGCGCTTCCAAATCAATGATGTGTAAATTGATGCTAATATGGCTTGTTTGAGGACTCTCAGATTCTCATTCACCATGTCACATCTAGGCCCTACTCTCGGGTCATGACAAATATAGTATCAGAGTACTAGGTTTATAAATGGTCCTCGGAGTCCAACATGTCGCATCAAGTAGAGTCTTATTCATGGGTGTGTTGTGCACCATACCTATGAGTGAGAGGCTATGGCGACGTTTTAGGAATTATTTCACTTTATTGTCCCTTATATTATGCTATGGATCATTCTGAAAGGTTTCCTGAATCGATGGTGTTCTTGTTACTCTTTCAGAAGATGCCTCCACGAAGAGCCCCTATCCCTAGACAGGCCCCGGTTAATAAAGAGCAAGCCCCTCAAGAGCCTATGGGGGAGAAAATGACTCATGCTGAATTTCGAAATGTTGTTGCTATGTTGGCTCAAGTGGTGACCAACCATGCCCGACCGGTTAACCCTACTCCTGGTCACACCTCAGCCTCTAGGGTGAGAGACTTCACTCGGATGAATCCTCTGGAGTTCTTGGGTTCAAAAGCTGACGAAGATGCCCAAGACTTTATTGACGAGCTCACCAAGGTATTGACTGTCATGGGTGTGAGTTCTGAAGAGAAAGCTAAACTGACTGCTTATCAGTTAAAAGATGTGGCTCAAGTGTGGTACAATCAATGGTTGGTTGAGAGGATTACTGATGATAAGGTTGATTGGGAAGAGTTCTAGTTTGCTTTTCTGGATCGTTTTTTCCCTCTTGAACTTAGGGAGGCCGAGATGACCGAATTCATTAATCTCAAACAAGGTGGTATGATTGTGATGGACTATTCCCTCAAGTTCACAAAGCTCTCAAAATATGCTCCCATGCTAGTGGAGGATCCCCGTGTAAGGATGCACAAATTTATTTTTGGAGTCTCTGATTTGGTGGTGAAGGAATGTCGCACCGCTATACTTATTCGGGATATGAATATTTCCAGGCACTTATGCTGAACAGATTAAGTGGGAGAAACAAGGTGGCATGTTGCTCCATGGGCAGGTTCACGACCCACATAGTCTTATACGGTCCATGAGGTTGACCATCTGGATGACCCCTGACAGCCTTTTTAAGGGTCGTTCATTAATGGTTTAATTGTAATTTTGATGAATTTTAAAGGTCATTTTAGTCTTCCTAAGCTCTCATAAACCTCTGAATTAGACTATACACCTTCATCATATTCAAATTCATTCAACACTTAGAATTATATTCAAACTCTCTCTTCTAAAAACTCTCTTTCAAGTGTGGGTTAAGGGTTTACGTTGAAGTCCAGGGAAGCCTTCTTCTTCAATCATTCTTCTCTTTAAAGCTTCTAGTTAATCAAGGTATATGAGATTGATTCATGGTTCTCCTTTCAACCATGAAGATCCCAAAACTCTTTTACATTTGAATTTATGAAATTAAGCTTACTTTAAATTTGGGTCTTTAAATTTTTTGTTGATTTGATTAAATTGAAGTATGGGTTGTACTTATTATATGATTTTAAAGTGATTTAAATTCAATTATCATGAATTATATTGAGATTATAAAGATTCAATTATGCATGTCTCTTTAAGTCTTCAATTCAAGCATGGGTAGTATGAATTATATTTTTAATTGTGAATTTCATTATGATTTAAGAATGAATCTATCTTATTATGTTGATTTAAATATAAATCTCTATTGCCCATGCTATTCTATCATCATTCATGGCATTTGCGTTCATGAGCATGGATTTTATGAAATTATGATATGGGCTGAGTCCCAAAGATGTTTATGACTATGTTTTCAAGAAAAGAATGGGTATGACTAAGTTGTGATCACACTATGTCTATGATATGACTCTTTGAGCAAAAGAATGGGTGTTTACACCATATGTTAATGTTTTAAGGAGCATAGGATTGGGATTAAAGTCGGAGTGGGCTATCCCCAAGGGTCCATACTCTTTTCTCATACGTATATTATGAATGGAGCTATTCCTATGCATAAAAGTATGACTTGAAGAATGATTTGACTTTTTAGTCACGTATGCATGAAATTAAAGAAGATAATTTGGCTTTTAATCCCAACTATGCATGGTTATGATTTCAAAGTACTTATCCTCTTTTCAAAAACATGTATATATATATATTCTTGTGGGATGATGGCTTAGCACCGTGGTATTGGAGTCAGGGTGGACTATCCCCAAGGGACCATACTCCTTTCTATCAAACTATATGTCAAACATAGATTCATGTTATGTTACCAAAATAGGTGGTGTTCCCGTAAGATATGACTAAGCTAAGAAGAATCTACCTTTAGCAAGTAGGTCACCTCTTTATCCATTGTGGGGAAGACAACAAAGTTCCAAGTTATAGCTCACTTGGTCTTATGTCGGTTGAAGTCCCATCCCCGTTATGTTTATATAATTAAACATCTCATGCATCATGTATTTCACGGTATATTGATATATTACCCTTTCTTATATTCTTCTTTCTATATATGTGCCCTTGTCATCTAACATCGATTTACATGTTGGTCATATTCATATATATTGCATGCACGCATACTAAGTGCATTATATGTACTAACACATACGCTTTATCTACATGATCCAACTATGTAGGGATCGGAGACGATATCTATCCACCTTTTGACGTGTGATTCAGATCTTTGAGTATCATTAGTGGTGAGTCCTATGTTCCAACGAAAACATCCACCCTCTATCTACCTTTATATATATTGTTTACTTCTTTACATTGAGGGTGAGCCCGGGACATGTCTTGGCCCCCGCCCTATTCTAGACTAGAGACATTGTTGGACATCACAAAGACTCTTGTACGATTATGCTATATGATTATTTGAGATGATTTAGCTATGTACTATGTGTGGAAGAGATGATTATGCTTATGCTATTATGATATGTTTAATGAGAATGTGCTTATATGGAAAGTCCCAAGTCCCTTCTTGCCCCCATAGCTTGAGTCATACTTACCTGCCCCTTAGAACGTATTTGTTATGTGCTATTTGATTCATGCAAATCCTTTTCCCCAATGACATCCCCATAGCTTGAGTCCAAATCCTCGTAATCCCTTAGAATTATGTGTTTCTTGTCAAATTACGCGCTTTCGAACCAATGATGTGTAAATTGATGTTAAGATGACTTGTTTGAGGACTCTCGGGTTCTCATTCACCTTGTCACATCTAGGCCCTACTCCCGGATCGTGACATATATTTTATACACTAAGGTATAATGAAAAATGATACCTTTACTTCATATTTATGCTCTACTATATAGATTTATGTGCTTTAGGAACCCGACTTTGTCTGATCTTCAATATTTCAGATAATGCTAATTGATAATCAAAAATTGGTAGATGGTGAATTTGGGGTATAGGAATATAGACAAAATTCAAAATTCATACATTTTCAGATGGACAATCTTTCTCTACAGCCCATTCACATTGGGTTTGATCAATTCACCTAGGTATATTGACTACGACTGTAGTTAAGTCTACTGCCGAGAATCATAGATTACCTAAATTCTCCTATTTCTATATAAGTATAAGAACACTTTGTTATTTTGTGAGATATACTATATTACTGAAGTATGTATGTATACTGTACTGTATAGTTATTAGTCAAGTATCTTCAAACACATATGTAACCTATGTATCTCTGAAACCTAAGAATTAAATTTCAAAGGTATGGTATAAATTAATTGAGTTTGTTGTTGTTGTTGTATAGATGCAATAATTAGTTGAGAGTCTATTGGGAACATCGATTTTACTAAGGTGTGCATACATTTCCCAAACCTCTCCCTAAACTCAATTTTTGGGATGACACTGGAATTTTTGTTGTTGTATAGTTACAATAATTAGCCTAGGGTATATCGGGGGAAACCTCTTTACTAAGGTCTACACATACTCTACACTTCCCAAATTCCTCCCCAGAACTCATTCGTGGGATTCCATATCTTATTGTTTGTTGTTGTTCTATAGATGTAGCAATTTTACACACGATATCTACACATTTCAGTTTCTTGTTAAATCCTAGAGTTGATTTGGTTATTTTTCTTTTATCTTGTCGTCAATCTTCAAGAAAAGCTAATTCTATTTGACAAAATCTGTCACTACTCTTTTAGCAAAGTGATGATAGAGAAGATATGCTTGAATTCATGAATCAAAAAAAGAATGATATACTCAAGTCTTCTAGTAAAACATCTTTGAAAGAAGTTTCCAAGCATAGTACTACTCTAAAGAAGAAACAAAATTTACCTATCAAAACCAGGAACGTAGTAACCCCTGTTCTGAGGTCTCCTATGAAGGTTTCTAGTAGAACTTCCTGTCTGAGAAAATCTCAGTCTGACATTTTGTTCCAAATTTGACTGACATGAGAAAGGAAAATGTTGAGCCTCATTCTCAACAGCTGGCAAAGCAATGACTCGTGCGCCCTATTCGCGTAGCAAATCACTGCTTGCATAGTCCTTAAGAAAAAGTTCTACCATATGGAATTAGACTCAGAGACTTACACGGGTATTAATATAGCACCTCTTATATTTTACAAGGAAAAGATGAAACGAAGTCCTAAGTGTGTAACGTCAGCACCTTGATGACATGAAATTGGACTCAGAGGACTCAAAAGGTAGAGACGAGAAGGACTTTGAGAGCATGATATTTGCAAATGAGAGAAATTTTGATAATGGGACACCAAGATCGAGCCATGAGAGGGAGAAGGAAAATTCTGGACCAGAAATTAGAGCTTTACCGAGATTAGTTTCTAACTTTTGTTTCTGAGCCTAAATTTTCTTTATCATTTGGGTATTTTTCATTTTTTCTAGTCATCAAGATTTTGCTGGTCACAACGATGAAGACTGGAGTTTTTCTCTATACAGTTTGTGGTCAATTTCAATAAAAGGTTGAGTCTTTAATGGTGTTCTTGCCAACTGAAATCTGTAGCAATTCTAGAGATCGAGTTTCGCTTTATGCGGTGTGCACTTTCTTGGCTGGTATGGAAATGAAAATAAACTTTATATCTTTATTTTAAGTGATAAAAGGATTAATTTGGCTAAAAGGTCAAACTTAAATCGACAGTAATTTGTTAAAGTTTGCCTTATCTTATCTGCACTTTCTTGGTTGCTATGGGTGCTGGATAAGACTTTGTACTTTCTTTAAGTGGCATGGTGATCAAGTTGGTTAATATGTTAAGAAAAATGCACAGACACAGAGAAATGGAGATTTAACATAGACCAAAAAGATGGAACCTTTACAAGTTAGATTCTGCAGAACTTTAGCAATGAGATCCAATAGTTACTTCAAATATCAACCACAAATGTATCTTCTTCTTTAAAAAAGAAACAAAAATTTGAGAAGAACACCATAACAGCAGATCAGAAACCAACCAAGAATAGAAAGAAATCTCCAGCAATGAACATCTCCAGATACAACATAGGGGAAGAAAGTTGCACCTTCGCCGTTCCCGAAATACCCAGGCTATGTAGACCCAAACAGAGCGAAGGAGAAAGGCGAAGATCCCTTTATATTCGAAAAGAGCACAATAGGAAAGGGAAGAACAAACAGCTGTAAGATGGAGGGGCAGCCACGTGAATCGACTCATGTGGACCGGGATCACGCGACGACAAAGAAGCCACCAGACATCGATAAAGCACGAGCACGTTGTTGGCCGTGCTGGGTATGTGATGGGGCATGGTGGCTAGGTGGTGCACGTGTTATTAACCTCATAAGCCTGATTTGCAGCATGAAATAAGGTGGGTGCCCTTGGTCGTCCAGGGGCACCACCACTTATATATATAGATGTACAATAAACCAAATCTACTATTTTTTACACCATACTTCAACCTCAAAAATAAATATTCTTGTATGACAAACAAACATAAAATAAGGGAAAAATCAATTATACCATATCTAATTATTATAAAATAAAAAAAATACAAGTACAAGATACAATAATCAGACAAAAAATACAAACAATTATCCATTTTTCATACTCATATAGAATACATAATTATTTCTTTTAAATTAAATTTAATCATAAAAATAATCATTCAACTGATAAAAAATTTATTTATATTTTATAAATCGTACATGTTTCATCCCATCTTTCGTCATAATAAATCAAAATAGATATGTTGTTCATATCCATCATTAAATCAATTACCAGATGAAAGAAAATTATGTGTTTGAGGTTTATTGGAAACTTCTTTTTTTTTTCATTGAGGAGAGAGAAAATATTAATCATTAATTTAGGTGTGCATTATTAGTGATAGGTCAATAATTATTATGAGTAATTAAGAAAATCGATTATCATTTAACCCTATAAATTGTGGCTTAACTTAATGATTTTTTAAAAATTAGTCTTCTATGTTTTTATATATTTTTATATAAAAAAAAAAGTTACCATGTTCATGTAATTTAAATTTATTGATATATTGTGGTAATATAGGATCTTATTTTGTATAGGAGGAGTTTTTTTCCCTTTTAATACCGATATAAAATTAAATAGCTTTGGGTTCTCGAATTGGAGTTTATGTGGTCTCATGGGTCATTCTGGTTTTGCAGTCTCTAACTTCAGAAAGCCTATGGGCTAGACATAACACACAAGTCCTGTGGGCTATTGAGTAGTTCCTGAAAATCAAGAGCTTCTCATCAATTCAAGTTGGAAAAATTATCAAAGTGGTCATATTTACGCATTTAATAGGACTCTCCAGCTACAATTTGGATATTTATTAAAATAGCTAGACTTTACTTTCTATTAATTAACTTTTGTACTTTTTATTAATAGTTAAATCATTTGAATACAAGTAATTAATAATTAGTTAGAGAAAATCATGGTAGAAAAATATTACATATATATGGTAATTATTTCCTAATTTAACTACACCATTTCCTAATTAATAATTACTTAGAGAAAATAATTAGTTAGAAAAAAAGATATTAGTTAAATCAGGAAACATATTAGTTAGAGATGGTAAAATAGGTATTATTTGTTTTCATGGTAAAAAATTATGGTACTACTTTTATGGTAATTGTTTCCTGATTTAACTAAAAAGATATTACTAATATTTAATTACTATATCATTTGAAAAGTATCCTGATTTAACTTAGAGTAAGATATGATGGAATACGAAGGATTTGTATCCTTTGATATTTATGATTTAATTTGTACACTGTGATATTCATGTTTTAATTTGTATCCTATTGTCACGCCCCGAGTTTATACTCAGAATGTGGCCGACACCCAGAACCATTCCTGGTCCCAAGCGAATCACTTGGCCTGGCTACTTTGATCAGCGGAAGTCTTAAATAATAAATGATAGGCGTAGGTATAATGAACTAAAGATGTTGCAATAATATGAACAAAACAAATAGAGGAATTATCTCCACAATAGCTTAAAGTAAGAACTAAAACTCATATCATCTGGTCTATGAAACCTCTAACCAAGATAATCTAAAATAACTACTGTGATAGGCCCACGGTAACCACAACTAAAATAAGTACTAAAATAGAAATGAAGACTCCAAAGCCTCGGACTGGTAGGAGGTCTCACTAATAGCCAAATGAAATGCTGGTCCTCAACAGAACATCTAATGATGGGCTCTATCACCTGTGTCTACATTATATAATGATATAGGTCCAAAGGACGTCAGTACATAAAATGTACGAGCATGTAAACTAGCAAAAATAGAAAATTTAGGATAAGACACTATACTCATAAGAAACTAAAAGTATGTCTTAAAATATGACAATAAAAATAGTAAATAAAGTGCATTATGAAAGGAATATCATATGCTGAAACTCTGTATGCAAAAACTAGTTTACTTTAGCTTGGGAAGTTTTTCTAACCGACAAACTATTATTATGAGTATCATGATGATACAACGTCTTGTCCACGCTGCCAGAGTCATCCCTTATTTTGCCAGGGTAAAGGACAAAGTACTAGGGGAGTGGATCCATCCCAAAACTGAGTCATCTCAGTGGCAAAGATGGGTTTTACTCTTAGTACAATCTTATCCTATGATTGATACGTAGTTTATGGGATTAAAGTTGTCTGAACTCGTACCCAAATCGGTGTTCAATACTACTCTCAAAATCTTTTATTATATGCTCATAACTTTAAAAGTGATATCACTCAAAAATTACTTCTTTAACTCTTGGGGACTTAGCCCAACTTCAACTCTTCTCAAACTTGTCTCTTCTCTTTAACTGTAGAAAGTATTAATGCATGAGTCTAAAAACATAGGTTAATTACTCAATTAACTTATGAATATAGATCATTTAAATCCTTCTTAGACTCAGCTAAATGCTTTAGACTTGAGAGCTTCTCATGAAATATCAGGGTTCATACTAGTTCATAATTAAATGTGATCATATTAACTTGAAAACCTAACTCAGTATTGAAGTCATTAAATGCTATGATTTTATTCAAGAGAGCAACAAAATCATACTTTGATGAGATTTACTCATAATGAAGAAATTTTGTTTCAACAATTAACTTGATATAGGATGGAGATTAGAAATTTCAATATGCTAAGACAAATACAAGATGAATTTTGGAGGGGCCTTGCATACTTGGAAGAGAAAAATCTCTTGAAGACACCTTTGGTTTGCAGTTGAAGATGAAGAACCCTAGCCTTTTCTTTAGAAGAACTTTGAACGCACAAATCTAATGTTTTTAGGGATTTATGCATCAATGGGATGTTATAAGGCTACATGATTCGCTTAGGGAAGTTAATTAGGGGTAAAAGGTCAAAAATAATCTTTTGGTAAAAGTCAAATAATCATCAAAATTAAAAAAATGACCTTTTGATGGGTTCTGGCGGCCAAAATGGCGGTTTAGGGACCCCCATCACTGAACCATTTGGAGGTACGCCGAATGGGGATCCTGGGTTGCCCTTTTTTTTTTTTACAATTTTAAAGTTTTTTCAAAACAATTTGACGGGTCATTTGGCGGATCGCTGAATTTTGCAGATTTGATAGACTTCAGCAAAACAGTCATAACATTTTACTCCAAACTCTAATTAAGAAAAACTTGGATTAGTTAGAAAGAAAATTCAAATATCTACAATTTGATATATTATGGCTCACCTAAATCATTATGTACTGAGATATATGGCCATTTTATGTTGACCTTTCTATGAACTCATACCAAAACTTAGCCGATTGAAATGTTTTGAACCTAGCTTGACCTTGGGTGTCCCTTATGACCTCAAACCACATCCAACACACTTCAAATACTTAGAAAAAGACCTTAACGTATGTTCACAATCTTAGAGTTATTGGATCATCCAATTGCGTTGAATTTCATATTAAAACTCAATTGGTAAGGGAAGTTTCATCTTAACTTTGTATTAAAGGATCTTTATGACCTTTATTCATCTCAAATCTATTATACTACTATAAAATAGGCTTTAATACCTATATTCAAGGTTAGAATCGCTCGGTCTTATCTCGTACACATAAGAGGAATATTCAAATCTTAGCTTAGAAAGTTTCAAGGTGTTATAATATCTCCCCATTGGTGTCATTCGTCCTCGAATGATGATGTAAGCCACGGATGAACTCAAGCATGAATAACAACCAAGACTCAATCACTCAAAACAACCAAGAACTCTAAGCAGACATTCATTATTCTTAAGAAAGAACACACCAATTCAAATTAAGAGTAGGAGTATTACCTTCAACCTCATCATTAATGGGAACAAATAGATATGGGTACTTACATTTAATATCTTCCTAAGCTTTCCATGTGGCTTCCTCATTGAATTGGTTCCTCTACAAGACTTTTACCGAGGCAATTTGGTTCTCAACTTGTGAATTTGACGATCAAGAATTTGTACTGGAATCTCTTCATAGGATAAACTAGCTTTGATCACAACACTCTCAACAGGAACAACTAGTGAGGGATCTCCCAAATACTTCTTAAGTATGGAAATATGGAATTCCGGATGTATAGAAGCCAGCTCTGCTAGTAACTCCAACTCATATGCAACATTACCAATTCTTCTTACAATCTGATAAGGACCAATATACCGAGGACTCAATTATCCTTTTCTTCAAAATCTCATGACACCTTTCATGGGTGAAACTTTCAAATACACCCAATTATTTACCTCAAACTCCATGTCCCTCCTTCTAACATCAGTATACAATTTTTTGTGGCTTTTCACGATTTTCAAACTCTCTTGAATAATTTTTACCTTCTCCATAGCTTGGTGAACCAAGTTAGGCCCTATCAACCTAGCTTCACTAACCTCAAACCAATTGATAGGTGACCTACATCTCTGCCCATAAAGACCCTCATATGGAGCTATTTGTATACTATCTTTAAAACTGTTATTGTAAGCAAATTCAATGAAAGGTAAGTGATCATCCCAGTTACCTTTGAAGTCTATAACACATGACCTTAGCATGTCCTCAAGAGTCTGTATGGTTCGCTCTGTGTGCCCGTCTGTCTGAGGATGGAAGGTTGTACTAAGATTCACCTTCGTGCCAAGCCCTTCCTGAAAGGACTTCCAAAACTGTATTGTGAATTAGGCTCCTCTTTTTGAAATGATGGATAAGGGAAGTCCATACAATCTAACAATCTCTCAGATGTATAGCTTGGAATAATCCTCTGCGGAGTCAGTTGTCTTAACTAGTAGAAAGTGAGCCGATTTGGTCATCTTGTCTACTATTACCCAGATGGAATCATGATGTCTGTGAGACCACAATAATCCAGTTACAAAATCCATATTAATCATCTCCCACTTCCATTCTAGGATGTCTATATTTTGAGCTACACCATAAGACCGTTGATGTTCAAGGTACACCACAAGGCCGTTGATGTTCTACCTTGACTTGCTATCAATTTGTGCACCCTGACACAAACTCGATAATGTCTCTCTTCATACCACCCCACCAATATATCTCCCATAAATATTTATACATCTTTATAAAGCCTAGATGAATAGAGTATTTGGTGCTATGGGCTTCTACTAATATTCTATCCCCAAGGCCATCCACATCGAGAACACACAATCTGTCGTGATACCTTAACACCCTATCTCCCTTTTTTTGCAAAAACTAATACTTTCTGCTTCTGAACATCTTCTTTTAGTTGGAGAAGAATGGGATCCCAATCCTGCTTTTCCTTCACCTCAGCAACAAATAAAGACTCAACCCCATTTTGAACAACTACACTTTCCTCATTTGTATCCACAAGTTGGACTCCTAAATGTGCGAGTTGTGCACTTCTTTGGCCAACTCTCTCTTCTTATTCTCAATATGAGCAGTACTTTCCATGGATAACCTACTAAGAGCATCAATACCTACATTAGCTTTACCTGGGTGATAGAGGATGTTCATATTGTAGTACTTCAACAACTCTAACCATCTCCTCTATCTCAGGTTCAACGCCTTTTGACTAAATACATATTGCAAGCTTTTGTGGTCACTGAACATATCCAAATTCCCACCATAAAGATAGTATCTCCAAATTTTGAGAGAAAACACCACAACAGCAAGCTCAAGATCATGAGTTGGAGGCATATGTTATTACCTTGCCTATCTACATCAATATACACCCTAGGCCAACCCTGGAAGCATCACAATATACAACAAATCCATCTATTCCCTTAGGTAGGGACAAATCCAAAGTCGTAGTCAGCCTTGTTTTCAACTCCTGAAAACTTTTCTCACAAGCCTCTGACCTTTGGAATTTAATCTACTTTTGGGTCAACTTAGTCAAGGGAGCTGATATAGATGAGAAACCTTTTACAAACCGCCTGTAATAACCCAAAAAACTTCTTATCTCAGTTGGAGTTGTGGGCCTTGGCCAGTTCTTCACTACCTCAATCTTTTGGGATTCAACTCTAATACCTTCTCTCGATATAATATGGCCTATGAATGCAATAGATGCTAACCAAAACTCATATTTAGAAAATTTGGCATATAACTTATGGTCTTTAAGGGTCTAGAGAACAATCTTTAGATGATCATCATGTTCCTCTTTACTTCTAGAGTAGATCAGGATGCCATCGATGAACACAATGATAAACATATCTAGGTACTACTTTAATACTCGATTCATAAGGTCTATGAAAGCTGCAGGGACATTAGTCAAACCAAAATTCATAACAAGGAATTCATATTCTCCATAACGGGTTCTGGAAGCTATCTTTGGGATATTACTTTCCCTAGCTTTCAACTGATGATAGTCGGATATGAGATCTATTTCAGAGAAACAAAGGCACCCTGGAGTTGGTCAAACAGATCATGAATCTTAGGGAGGGAAGACTTGTTCTTTATGGTGACCTTATTTAACTATCGATAATCTATACGCATTCTAAGAAAACCATCATTATTTCGCACGAATAGGACTGGAGTGCCCCAAGGCAAGACACTTGGTCTAATAAATTCCTTATCTTATAGATCTTTTAATTAGTCTTTTAACTCTTTCAACTCTGTTATGACCATTCTATACGGAGAAATTGATATAGTTTGTGCACCTAGAAGGACATCTATCCTAAAGTCTATCTCGCTATCGAGAGGGACTCTAGGTAGATCATCAAGAAAGACTTCAGTAAACTCATTTATATCTGGAACAAACTGGAGAGATAGTGTCTCAGCACCGGAATCTCTAACTTTGACTATGTGGTAAATGCACCTCTTGGAGATTAACTCTCTAGACTTAAGGTATGAGATGAAACCACCCTTAGGCATAGTTGGACTACCCTTCCATTATAAGACTAGCTCATTTGGAAACTGAAACTTGACAACTTTGGTTCTACAATCAATGGAGGCATAGCAAGCATGAAGTCAATCCATGCCCAGTATGACATCGAAGTTTACCATATCCAACTCAACTAGTTCAACTAAGGTGTCTTTATGGTAGGTTGAAATAGGATAATCCCTATAGACTCTTTGTGCTAGAATGGACTCACCCACAGTAATGGATACACTAAAAGGCTCAAGAAGTCACGAAGGACTGATTTTAAACTTCTTAGCTATTTAGGGAGTCATAAATGATAATGTAGCACCTGGGTTTAAAAACGCATAGACATCATAAGTAAAAACTTTGAGCATACTAGTAACCACATCTGGTGAGTCCTCCAGTTCCTATCAAAAGCCATGGAATATAGACGATTTGTGCCCTCGCCTGCCCCAGATATAATACCCCCTTTGAACTGGCTTAGTCTGTGGGGCTAAAGAAATTGATTGAGATCGATTATCCCTAATATTCTGCCTCCCCATAGGACAATCCTTCAAAATTTATCCCACTTGACCACATCTAAAAGAATTGTTTGTGCCCACAAGGCACTCTCCAGGATGAGACCAGTTATATTTACCATAAATTGGATAATGAGTTGATCTCTGAGCCACACTCCCCTGCGATTGACTACCCTGAACTCTGTGGCTCTGTGATCCCTACTCATTCTTGACCCTCTGTGCAGGTGCACTAAAAGATGAAGGTGTTGGTCCATATGTCTTAGGCTGAAGAGATGAATGACTAGCACCTCCAACCCACTTCTTACCTGTCTCCTGACCTGATGTCTTGGCCCTCTTATTTCTGAACTCATCCTTATCCTGCATCTTTTCCTCCTCCACCTGGTACACATAAGTCATTAAGTGAGCTATGTCCATATCCCCAATTAGCATAACATTTTTTGCCTCTCTCTTAGTTATCCGAGAAAACCCAGATAAAAATAAATCCATCCTCGTATTCATATCTGCCACCATAGTCAGAGCATAATGGGATAGCTGGGTGAATTTAAGGTTGTACTCCCCCACATTCATAGCTTCCTACTTTATATTCAAGAACTCCCTTACCTTAGCTTGCCTCAACTCTCTGGGAAAGTACTATCTTAAAAGGTCTCCTCAAATACTGCCAAACTCAAAGATAGAGCCCTTTCTACTATGCCTTTCTTCAACTGATCGAACCAGAGTCTAGCTACTCCCTTGTGTTAGTAGGCATCCAACTTAACTCACTCTGTATAACCTGTGTGCATCACTGGAAATATTTTTGAAGCTCCTCAATAAAACTCTCAGAATCTTCCTTCACATCAGACCCCGTGAACTCAGGTGGGTTCGTCCTTAGAAATTTACAAACCCCACTGGTATCTAAACCATCATATCTGCACTTTCTCTATTGGCCTCCCTATGTGGTGATAATTTATGCCAATGTCTAGATGGTCTGGCGGGGCTCAACATTAGAGATATTTGTCCATGGTGGCTGCTCAACAGGCATAGTTGTACTTTTAGATCCCTCAGGAATCGATGGATCAGGTTGGTTTGTGTTTTGCTTGGTTGGGCGTCCTCTACCCCTAGTTGGTCTGGAGGCTCTACATAGAGGCATGATTTGAAAAACAATGCATGAACGCACAAGTTAGAATAGATTTAATAGAGTTAAACTCTGAAGCACAAAATAGAATAATAATTGATAGTGACACTTCCTAATTCCCTATAGCCTCCCTATTATGGATGTAGCATGCTTTACATCGATAATACAGACTCTACTAGACATGGTTTCATATACACTCTAGGACACTTGAACTCTTGTCTCTAATACCAAGTTTGACATGCCCCGAGTTTACACCTTGGATGTGGCCGACACCCAGAATCATTCCTTGTCCCAAGCGAACCACTTGATCTGGCTACTTTACTCAGCAGAAGACTTAAATAATAAATAATAGTTGCAGGTATAATGAACTAAAGAGGTTGCAATAATCTGAACAAACTAAATAAAGGAATTATCTACACAATAGCTTAAAGTAAGAACTAAAACTCATATCATCTAATCTATGAAACCTCCAACCAATATAATCTAAAACAACTATTGTGATAGGCCTATGGTAACCACAACTAAAATAAGTACTGAAACAGAAATGAAGACTCCAAAGCCTCAAACTAGTAGGAGGCCTAATCAATAGCTAAATGAAATGTTGGTCCTCAATGGAGCATCTGCTGAGGGGCTCTGTCACCTGTGTCTGTATCATAAAATGATGCAGGTCCAAAGGATGTCAGTACATGAAATATACGAGCATGTAAAATAGAAAAAATAGGGAATTCAGGTAAGGCACTATACTAAGAAGCAGCTAAAAGTATGTCTAAAAATATGGCAATAAAAATAGTAAATAAAGTGCATTCTGAAAGGAATATCATATGTTGAAACTCTTCATGCAAGAACTAGTTTACTTTAACTTGGGGAATTTCTCTAACTAACAAACCATCACTATGAGCCTACAACATCTTGCCCAACTGCTAGAGTCATCCCATGCTTTGCCAAGGTAAGAGACAAAGTATTACGGGAGTGGATCCATCTAAAATTGGGCTATCTCAGTGGCAAAGAGGGGTTGTACTCTTGGTACAGTGCTATCATATGTTGGCTATATAGTTTATGAGATTAGAGTTTTCTGAACTCATACCCAAATGTGTGCTCAATACTACTCCCAAAATCTTTTATTTTATGCTCATAACTTTAAAAGTAATATCACTCAAAAATTACTTCTTTAATGCTTAGGGACTTAGCCCAACTTCAACTTTTCTCAAACTTGTCTTTTCTCTTTAACTATTGAAAGTATTAATGCAATGAGTCTAAAAACATAGGTTAACTACTCAACTAACTTATAAATATACATCATTTAAATCCTTCTTAGACTCAACTCAATGCTTTAAACTTGAGAGCTTTTCATGAAATATCTAGGGTTCGTACTAGTTCATAATTAAATGTAATCATCTTAACTTGAAAACCTAACTCTGTATTGAAATCAATAAATGTTGTGGTTTTATTCAAGAGAGCAACATAACCAAATACTTTGATGAGATTTACTCATAATGAAGAAAACTTGTTTAACAATTAACTTGATATAGGATGGAGATTAGAAATTTCAAGATGCTAAGACAAATGTAAGATGAATTTTGGAGGGGCCTTACATACTAGGAAGAGAAAAGTCTAAGAGACCTTTGGTTTGCACTTGAAGATGAAGAACCCTAGCCTTTTCTTTAGAAGAACTTTGAATGCACGTATATAATATTTTTAGAGATTTATGTGTTAATGGGATGTTATAAGGCTATATGATTGGCTTAGGGAAGTTAATTAGGGGTAAAAGGTCAAAAATAACCTTTTGGAAAAGTCAAATAATCATTAAAATTGAAAAAATAACCTTTTGATGGGTTCCGACGACCAAAACGATGGTCTAGGGGCCCCATCGCCGAACCATTCAGTGGTATGCTGAATGGGAACCCCCGGTCACCTTTTTTTTTTTTTTTTTTTTTACAGTTTTAAAGCTTTTTTGTAATAATTTAGCGATCAAATTTGGCAGGTTGCCAAATGCATTCGACGGATCGCTGAATTTTGCTAATTCGACAAGCTTAAAATAATATGGTCATAATATTTTTCTCCAAACTCTGATTAAGGTGAAATTAGATACGTTAAAAATCTAATTCAAATATAATTTGTTTTATATATTATGGGTCACCTAAATCATTATGTGCTGAGAGATATGACCATTTGAAGTTGACCCTTCTATGAACTCAAATTGAAACTTGGTCGATAGAAATGTTTTGAACTTACCTTGACCTTCTATGTCCCTTATGACCTCAAACCACATCCAACACACTTCATCTTAAGAAAAAACCTTAACGTACGTTCACAATATTAGAGTTATTGGATCATGATAACGTTCAAACATACTTTCTTATAGAAATATGGACGATCGTTAGCAATATATTTACCCAACTAAGAGTCAGGATCAAATCCCACAGGGAATAAGTTGAAGCAACTCTACTAGTTATACTATTCTAGTCGTTAGTTCTATTTTCAGAAAACAAACAAGTGCGGAAAAGTAAAAGTAGGGGTTTTGATTTAGGCTCAAAACTACAAATGCGAATGCAAAATAAAATAAGGCTTGAATAGTTTGAGGATGAAAAGAGTTGCGGTTCCCATGACGTATAACTAGTAAGCATTTAACATTGAGTTTATTGTTTGTAATATTGCCTGTAAAATCTAGTGAGTTTGATAACGTTTATTTCACCTCCCAATTCTTATTAGAACTATGTCATTCATCTCCTTCCGATCTCAGAATATTTTCAATACTAAGTCTCGCTTTGGATTTCTGAGAACTATCACCTCCCGGTCTCAAGTTCTTTAGATACAAGCTAATCCCCAAGCCTACATATACCTTCCCCTCCAAGGCTTAAGTGACTCAAACTTAGGTCGATTTTTTCTTTCTCCCATTGTAATCTCTTTTTCTTAATCATTTATTTCCTCCAGGACAACTAATGAATATGGGCAAGTTCTCAACGCGTGCACTCATCAAGAAAGACTTTTAAACAAAGAAAATCATAATACATGCAATACAAGTCCCAATAAAACCTTACGTTTTGCCTATTTTGTTATAACGTCATGGTTCCCACAACCTTAGTTATGGGTCAAGATTATCGAACTTGCAAGGTTTAGAATAAGAATCATGTTTAAATTCATGTTAAAATTACTTACAAGAGAGGAAAAATCAATTTTTAACTCACACGTGAAATTAAGAACCAAAACACGAATTAAAACTCCAAACGATAATCAAAACTCACAACTAATGTTGTGTTTTTGAGGCTCACTGTCCCGTCGGTTGGATGAAGGGAAAATCTGGAAAATTGATGTTTTGGATCCTACATTGTCACGACCTAAAATGTCCGTGAGTGGCACCCACACCTACTCTCCTAGGTGGGCGAACCAACATATACATCCCAACCTATATTAACAATTCAACTTATAAAATACGATAATAGTCGAAAGCTTAAACTCATAAAAGAAAACATAATCCAATATTACTAAGCTTATTACATAATGTTCCACAAAACCTGAAGGTCTCATATCAATGACACTAATATAAAAATACCAAATCTAAGAATGTCAACACAAAAATAAATGAATGAAATAGTTTATGTTCGAAAACTATGGACATTACTCCATGACCGAGAGATTCTAACATGAGCTAGGAGGATAGCTCAACCTAGAATTTTTGATGCACTGGACACCGGCTAGAGCTGAGGGCGAGTCAAAGTCACTGTAACACTCGCTGCATTCCACAAAGATAAATAAGAAAATATATGTAGAGGTCAGTACGGGAAACATGTACTGAGTAGGTATCATCGGCCGACTCAAAATAAAAATCAATATGCATAAAATAATAGCAGGAAATCAATTATAACACTTAACATATGACAACAACAAGAAACAAGTAGATAACCAATCCACAACATCAAGAATACACATGAGGTCTCAGGCCTCCACATCATGCTTCTTTTGGGAGACAGATTCTTTGAAATTGAGTATATTAAATTATTTTCATATGTTTTCCTTTATTATTATCATGCCGGAACGTGACATCCGATCCAATATATATATCATGTTGGAATGTGACACTCTATCCCATAATATCTGTGTCGGAACGTGACATCTGATCCCATAATATTCGTGTCAAAACGTGACACCCGATCCCATAATATCCATGTCGGAACGTGAAATCCGATCCAAATATAACTACTTCATTATTCTTTATCATTACTTTTCACTTCATTACTAATATTTCATCAAGCCTTATTTATTTAAGACATCATTTTGATAGATCGCGTTCAATATTTTTTATTTCATGGTCTTGAGATGGTAGACCAATCACAATAATATATCAGTCAATCAAATTACAATAATTAAATGCATAGAAAATTTCACTTCTTTACTTGATGACTATCAATCACTATGAAGAGTCTTTCTATTAGATAGAATAAATCATAACCTACCTCAAGGCGAAAAATCAAAGCCAAGCTAGTTCACCACTTCTTTTTCTTTTCTCAATGCGTCAGAACCTTTCAAATTTACCAAAAATATAATATTCATAAGAACACGAGTTCGTAGACACCCATATTACTATATGTCTAACCTAGACCCAAAACTCACCCAACTTATATCGATTTTCTAAATTTCAAGTTGAGAATTAAGTTTTAAATACTCCAATTAATACAATCTAGTTATATTTATATAATATAATATATCAATTATTTAATTACCTATCTCAATTTATCAAACTTTAAGTCCCAATTGCAATAATAAGATCATGATAATCTGATTTGAAGCCAATTGGTTACGAACCAGTGGTGACAATTATTGATACCAAATTATAACTTAAGGTATGTCATTAATGCAATCAATACCTAACAATTCTTTTTCTTTCTTATGGACCAATCAACAATCATGACAATTATTTTCTATCCAACAATTAAGATGTCTAATATAACATTGGATTTTCTTTTCAACTTAACTAAAACAACCCAGGTGAGGTATCATATATATATTTGTCCCCTACTATTTTAACAAGTATAATAAATTCCTCACTACTTTTAATCATTACATTAGCATCAATTTCCTATCCACAACAAGCTAAACCACTGACTTTTGCTACCATTCAACTTTAAAGTCACAAGTTTCAATAACTCTAAATTGTTCACTCTTTTCCCTAAAAATTCCTTTATTTCCATACACCCAATTTTATAACATATATAATAAGAACTTTTCAACCAACAATTCATATATGAGCCCTGATATAAGAAATAACCTTGCTAGGATAAGAGCCACACGAACCTTTCCACTACTCTTGATCCACCAGGCACACCCAAAGTAACTAACTTAGCAAAATAATGAAGAATAGCATGATATGAAGACAGCCAATTCATATCCAAAATAACATCAAAATCTATCATATAAAAAATAATCATGTCCACCCAAGTATCATAACCTGCTAAAGACACAAGACAAGATCGATACACCCAATCCACCACTAAAAGCTCTCCTACTTAGGTAGAAACATGCATAGGCACAAACATATAATCAAATAATAAGTCAAACCCAGCAGAGATGTATGTGGACACATATGAGTAAGTAGAACTAGGATCAAACAAAATAGATGTAGGTCGATAAAAAATTAGGAAAATACCTGTAATAATTGCACTTGAGTCCTCCATCACGGATCTACTCAAAAAAGCATAACAATGAGCACCACAACCTCCACCTAACTAACTCGTGCCTCTACCTCCTGACTGAACCACTGTATCACCAGTACCCCTACCAGGAGTATGACCACCTCTACCTGATTGAACTCGACCATGCCATTTGACTAGTGGTGCTGGACCTCTAGCTGGACGTGTTGAATCCTTAATAGGTGTCACTAAATAGGTACGGTGTTTCCTAGAATGAGTCTAAAAAGGGAACTATCTAATCATGTGTCAAGATCTCCACAACAAAAATCAGACCTCAGAGTAGGCTGATGATGTGAAAAACTAGGAGGAATGTTATAGCAACCCTAACCTATAGATCATTGGCCACTAGATAAACCACCCTCTATAGCTGGAAGTAAAGCATGTATTGGACCCTGATGTTGTGATGTACTATTACTCGATGAAATCCTCTACCTCCTAAAAAGTTCTAAAATAATGACCAAAAGCTTGGGCCCTCTTGGGACCCCCAAACACCTCTTGAACCATCAACTTTACCTCCTTGGTTATACTCATAATAGTTTGGAAGGATGCTCCCTCGTGAGTTGACATACATATATAGGATTTGATAAAGAAACCATGCCTCTCATAAATCTTCAAACTCTTTCTGCCTCTCTAGGAATCAAGGATATGACATGGTGTGATAACTAATAAAATTGGGCCTCATACTCTACAACAGTCATACCACCCAAAGTTAAACTCTAAAATATCATCCAATTCTTCTCTTGAATGCTCCAAGTAATAAATTGATCCAGAAATTCCTCTGAGAATACACCCCACTTCATCGGAGGAGATCCAATTAGTGTAGACCTCATATATGTCCCCCACCACTCTCTAGCAGTTCTTATGAGCTAAAGAGCAACAAATCTAACACCCCAAGGATCAACTAGGCCAATGGCATCCAACATCTCATGGAATAAAGCTAAGAACTCGTAAGCATCCTCACTCTTACCATTCTGAAATTAGGGTGATTTCATCTTTTAAAACTACTCATAGCTTAACTGATCATCAATTGCAATTACTAACTCAGGAGAAATCTATACCAATGCAGGAACTAGTGGTGGTTGGCTCACCTAAGAATAAATAGTAGGACCTTGAATAGGAGCCCGACCATCTGCCCAGGTCTTTGAACCTCTTCGGGTGCTTGTGGTACTCTTAGTTTGTGCTAGGCTTTGAAGTACATCCAATACTCAAAGCAGGGTATCCTATAATAATAGTGCCAATTCGTACTCAGAAGGAACCTGATATCTTTCAATATCTTGCTTGGGCTTAGAGGAGATACCTCTCTCATAGTCTCTAGTCGGTGTAGCTCCTTGACCCCAACCTCTATCTCATCCTCCAACTCTGGATCTACCCCTACCCTGAACGAAGGCCTCAGTAATAGTTTCAGGGGCTTCATCTCCTCTAGTAGAAGCTACTACTCTAGTCTTAATCATCTGTCAAAAGAACATGTGACATTCAACACTAACTCAAGGTTTCACGCATGACGAAACTGAATGAAGTAAAAGAGAGTTTTCTTAATGGTCTCCATAGCCTCTCAAAGATAAGCAATGGACATATCCATGCCAATCCTTGAGACTTTATTAGACTAGGCTTGTACACTTGTGAGACTATGAACCTGGGGCTTTGATACTAAATTATCATGACTCGATTTTAGGGGTAATGACACTTGTCTTTATCCCATTGAGACAAGTCAGCCTAGACAGATCACAATAATATAATACATAATAATATGGAAGCTAAAACAAGACAACATTACAAATAACTAAGGCAGAAAAGTATAAAGGCATAATCTAAACTAAAAACCATCCCAGAATTGGTTGTCACAAGATACAAGCCTCTAATACATCAGGATAAGAAGAAAATAAACAAGTCTCAATAGTATTTATCTCTCAAATAGAACAAAACTACAAGTAGATATTTGACATTCTTGAGAGTAAGTTAGAGCAACAAATAACTACCACTCAATTATCAATGGCTCAGTCTAGAAAAAGAAGGAGAATGCCAGTAGGATCCAGGATCACTACCTACACACATGTGTATAAAATAAGGGTGAGTACCAAGGTACCCAACAAGTAGACCTAATCATAAGTAGAAAATAAAGAACTAAGTTGTGAGATCCCATATTTCTTGTGTTGCATAATATTCATAGTGTGATATGTTATATAAGGCATATATGATTTTGTATAGTACATAAGGATAATAAGACTGCAAATGAGTGGTAATATCAAAGATTTAAAGTTTTAGGTCAAAGAAATCTCTAAAACACATATTCAGAGTTAAATAAATGTCTCAAGTACCACCTTGCCCTTTTAGAAGATTTAAATTAAGTTTTACCTTTTGGATGGGACTAAGAGTTTATAATTTGTTAATAATGGAGTGTTAAGGGGTATTTTAATAGCACAATAGTCATATATTATGTTTTAGAGTCAAGAAAGTTGCAAGCCAAAGGTTGACCAAAGTTACCATAAGCTTCTCTAAGAAATCTTTCTTAATTTTGGATCAAATGTCTCTGACCATATCTTCCAAAATATAAAGTTTTAAAGGGGCAATGACCTATTGAATCAAAGGTCTATAGTTAAGTTTGTAATATACAAAATCGCGCATCAAATCGACTTTGGTGTAAAAAGTTATGACTATTTTACTAAGAACTATCTGAGCAAAAAATTGGGTCGCGAACTAGGTCAGGTAGAGGAAACTTATAAATCAGCAAATCCAACATTTTAAGACCCCAAAACATTTCTTTTTTGTTACAAAATAGTGAGAAAACTAAAGAGAGGGTTCCCATGGAGTTCTTGAGTGATTTAGGTGAGCTTTTTGTGATTTCTGCCATTAAAGTTTGCCCCCGTGCCTAGAAATACCTTCCTTATAGATCATTATTTACGAAGTTCTACGGATGCTTCATCACGTTAAGGCTATATGGAAATCTACCAATTTATGTCAATTATGGACTGTTTATAGGTATGTATAAAAGTTGCATATATATAGTATTCAAAGCTTAGGACGTAAGAAATAATTTTTGTGAAGAAACTTGGAGCATTTGGGCGTTCATTGGAGAGGTATGTTAAGGCTATGTTTTGTCCCTCCTTTAGCACAAAATCTGAAAAATTTCCAAAATGTTAAACGCGATATTTTACTATTCTATTACTAGAAAGACCTTTTATAAAAGGCATAGGTATCACAACTCAATTATTTCATGATGATATTGGGTTGATATTCCATTTGTTCAATTAAACTGGACATTCAACATTTATATATCAATTTATCGGCTTTCCTGACTACATGTCCATGCATTTGAGTTGTTACGCTTCTTTGGGTGGTGTCACTAAAAATAAAGGAGGATTATGAAGAAAATTTAGTATTTATTATCAGCCTCCTTCCTCGATAAAACTGTGTTTGTAAAACTTAAAGTAATACGTTGATTTCTAATAATCTCAAATATAATAAGCCTTTTTAAACTACTAAGGCACTTGATTTTCTTAAATACTTTCATTTACTAGTTGGCAAGGAACGAAGTATAAGCATTATGTGAAGCACCTTAAACTCCTTATGAACATTTTCATAGTTAAGACATTATTCTAAATGTTAAGTTTTCAAACTTATTTGAAAAACATATAAGATTTCACGAGTCATGTGTATGTGCTATGACGGTGACTATGACATTATGAAAATAAGAGTACCAATGAGCCAAGATTAGCTAACTTCTTGCTATGGCCTACTATGTGCATTTAATGTTCATATCATACATGGCAAGTTATGCATGAACTTTGAGCTATAATGGGAGGTAAAGAGCCTATTTTCCCAAATGACTATATATATGTATATTATACAAATGGCCCCAAGTTGGCAAATATAATGTCGATTAGCTACCAAAAAGGACCACTATTCCTAGTATTTGGTTGGGTATGTCATTCATTTGCATCTATATATATGTATTCACGACATGTGATTACTCGAGCATACCATGCATATTTGATCGCTAGGAGGTCGAGTATTATCCATGAAGATTATTTGAGTTTTGATTACATGTGGTATCTCTATTACCCTTTTTACTATAACTATTTATGATTTTACTTTCTGCCTTACATACTAGTACATTTTTATTTGTACTGACATCCCATTGCCTAGGGATGCTGCATTTTGTTTCATGAGTGCACATTCAAGTAGGGATTCTAATTGGCCCCTCCACTAGGATTTCAATTCAATTGTGATTTGATAAGCTTCACCTCGTCCTGGAACTTTCACAAGATGTCTACTTTTATGGTACCATTGGGTATAGTCGGGGCTGTGTCCCGGCAGTGCTAGTAACACTGTTAGAGGCTATTATGGACATGGTATTTTAGGTTGGTTCTTTTGAAACTTTTAGTACCCAACTATAGGCTTGGAATTTACATATATGTGTGTATGCATGTACCTCTCTAGTTGCAGCCTCGCCGACTAGCTAGTACTTCATTATTTTGGCTTATCTACCTTGAATTTATTATTGACCATGTCATGAACTAAATCGTTCAGGCTTAATTTTTCAAATGTTATGTTGCCCAATCTTTTGGTCCCTAGTCTAGTGAACTAGCATGTTCAGTGGCTTACTCAGCCAATAATGGTGTCAAGTGCTAGTCGTGCCTCTCCTCCTTTGGGGCGTGACATAAGCACTCCTTCCTTACCAACCACATACCTTCGGACTACAAAACCTGCATGCAGGAAAGGCCAACATACACAATATAGACAATATAAATAGTTACAGTCTCATATCACAGTGTCTCAATAGTCTAATCTTTACAAAGTACAAGGCTCAAGTAATCAACAAATGTCACAAACTTTCAATAGTTCAATCTTAACAATATATAAGATTCAAGTCATTCAATACATCACACTTAGTACATACATCAATTTCAAGAAAAGAATTATATGAAATAGAATGAAATGCCAAGAAATGTAAGCAATGCGATGCAAATATCTAGTAATCATTGATGCATGTTTTTCCTATGATACACATCCGCTAATATAATCATATCAAAACCCGTAGGAGCCACACATGGACCATGTATCTGCTGAAACCATTTTCCTTCGGCATTTACTTTCATATCTTATCCGGAATCATTTTTCTTCCGCTTTTTCTTTTTCTAGCTGAAACAATTTTCCTTATGCTTCTCATTTCTTTTCTTTTTATAGTTAGAATCATTTTCCTTCAGTTTTTCATCATCAATGGGACATTAAGCACACATATTTATCATTTTAACACAAGTATCACTTTCATAATCACGAGTGCATACAAGATGTTCACATAGACCATTTATTAAAAAAAAACATCAATCATTTTCATTGTTCTTTTAAAATTTGAGTCATCAACAACACATTACATGGTAATGACAATATAACATAGTTCAAATCTTTTGAATGCCTTGTCATTATAGCTTAGGACCATCATCATTTGAGTTCTCATTTCACAAGCATTTAGTTCCATAATTTACAACAATATCTCAACATAGGCCTTTAGCTTGACATTTCACATAAAATAATTCAATAGAAAAATTCATGAAACATGATTCAAAGTCAACAATTAGAACATCATGAACACTTTTACATTCTCAACAATGGTATCACAAGCCCATTTCACAATATCAACTCACAAGTCTAAGTCAACAACAATAGACATCAATTCCTGAATTAAGTCATACATGTCATCATTTACACAATCCCATTATCCAAATCATATCCAGTAGAATAATCTACTAATCCTCAAGTTTTACATTGAAAGGAAATGTTAAGTTCAATAAACTCAATAAGGGTTAGGGTCCACATGCCTCGATTTAGCCAATCAATCACTCCAATTACAATGCCTTATCCTTTCGAATCGAATTTGAATCACCATAATCAACTTGGAAATGAATTCAGAATCACAATACAAAACTAAAACCACCAAAGTCAAATAATTTGGGGAAAAGGACAAAATCATCCAAGAATTCACTATTGAAAATCAATGGTGAGATCTAGAACTTTTTACATAAAAATGATCCTTGAGGTTTTAGGAATCTAACAATAAAAATTATTTTAAAAGGGAGTTGAAATGAATCCACAATCATCATTTTAAATTTGGAAAATCAAGTCATGAAATCTCCAAAATTTTCCAATCAAAACCTCTAATTTGATGTTGAAATCACGAATTAATCAATGGAAATTGAACCTAATATTTGAAAAGGACTTGCCCAATTAATTCCCCATGAAAATATCTTGAAAAATCATCAAAAACTGAGCTCAAAATATTGAAAATAGTGAAAATAAAGAAATTCTATCATTTGAAAATTAAGTCACTGTTCACTGGAATGCAATCCTCCGCAATCACAACCTGGGGACTGCGAATGCAGAGGTCAAGGCCATTTAGACCCTCGCGAATGCGTACCACCCATCCGTGAATGCATAGGGTCGGACTCAAACACTACTGTAAATGTGGAGGTCAGAATCTTGGACCTTCATAAACACAGAGAGGCATGCCGTGAACGCGAAGCGTTGGACCCCAAATGTTAGATATCAGTAAATTTGTAAAAACATAAAACATGAAAAGGACCCTTGAAATTCATTGAAAATCTTATACACATTAATTAGATATGAAACCCTACCAAATTTGATGCTCCAAACTCAATGGAATTGTCAGAAATCAAATTTGAGGTCTCTTCGACCTGAAATATTATAAGTCGCAACTAAACTAGTTTTGGCCACTTGAAAAGCTAAAATGCTACTAGAACACCTAAAAATTATGATGAAGCTCATTCTAGTAATAAAAGCACCTCTTTGAACTATAAGAACCATCAGAAATCAATTCGAGCACCAAAACTCAAAATATTGATCAAAGTCAAACTTGAGTCAAACTTTAACTACATTTTCAACTCTGAACCTAAAATTCACATAACGATTCCGAATATGATTCTGAGAACTCTCCTTTACTAATTTTCATATTTAAGAACTGATGGAATTTACAAAATTCTGTATTGAGACTCAAATCTCTGAGTGACTCAAAATTTCAAAATTTAGCTATTCAAAACTCAAAAATCCAATCTCTGGATAAAATCTCAATTTTCACAAAATTTTTAAGAACCAACCTTTAAAATCAATCAAACATGACTCAAGACCGCTAATGAGAGGGACAATATGGTAATTTTTTGAAAAATATAAAAATGACCTTCAGGATCATTACAAAATAAATCCCTTACTCAACAAATCTTGAAGCTAATCTTTTAGTTCCTTCAACTCAGCAGGAGCCATACGATAAGGAGAAATATAAATGGGCTTAGTGTCTGGATCAACATCAATAGCAAAGTCAATGTCTCTGTCATGCGGAACTCTTGAAAAATTAGTAGAAAATATATTCATGAACTCTCAAACCACAAGAATAGACTCTATCAGATGCGAATCAACACTGTTATCTTGAATAAAAGACAAATAAAATAGGCAACCTCTATCAATCAACTTTTTAGCCCGATATAGGAGATAACTTTGCTAGGATTGCAACCACACGAACCTTTCCACTCTGTCCTCGGCCCACCAAGCACCTCTAAAGTGTCTTGGCATAAAAATCAAGAATAGCATGATGCGGAGAAAGTCAATTGTCATACCCCGGGAGGATATCCTTGCGTGGCCGACACTCATAGACTATTGCTAGTCTCCAAGTGAATCACTTGGTCTCATCACATTCATTCAATCACAGTCTAACAGCGGAAGATGTCAACAATCAAGAAATAGCTCAAAAGAAGACAATAATCTAAATAAAAGTCAAGGGTCAAAGGCCAACGAATCTATCATTTCAATTGAATAAGACTAGTGTGAAAGAAACTAGCCAGAACAATATCCAATCACAATTCAACAATCTATTCAACATGACATCCTATGGAAGCAGGGGAGGACTCACCAATTAGCTGAACATCGATTGGTCCTCAATGGTGCACGTGTTGATAACCACTAGTACTTGTCTCTGCATCATGAAAAAATCCAGGCCCAAATGAACGTTAGTACTTGGAATGTACGAGTATGTAAAATGACAGAATGAAATAGGTAAAAGGTAGAATTCATCAACTTAGATAATTAAATTCAAGAAGTAGGAAACTCAATTAGAATGTCAAAAGTCCAAAGCAGGGGTGGATCAACATAGAGCCGAGAAGTTCACCCGAATCCCCCATGAAAAATTATACTATGTACGTAGGTTCAAATTTCAGTTTTAGCCATATATGTTTAATATTGCATCCCCTCAATATGAGACTGTTGGATGGATCAGTAGAAGAGTAGTTACGATTCTCCCAATTTGCCCGAGATTGATTCTTAGTACGTGCATCTGTTTTGCTAATGTCTACTACTAGCTATTGACTTTGGCAGTATGTGCCTACTTTCTACTTCTTTGTTTGAATTAATATATATATATATAGAAAATATTACTCTCTTTTCTTTAATTTTTCTAAAAAATTGATTAAAAATGAAATTCTGAAAACTCTATTATTGCAATTCTTCAATTTATGGATTTTTGTTAAAACCTTAAATAAATTTAATAATAATTCAATCAAGAAATTGATTTGAAATTAAATATCATTACATATTTAAGAACTTTTTAAATTAAATTTTAATTTAGTTAAAATTACTGAATTTATGCGTAATTCATTCAAAAAAGTGATTAGGGGGTTGTTTGAATATTGGTAGTTACGAAAGTGTTTATAAACTTGCTAATTTATGATATGATTCTTTCATATCTAATTCGATCTTTACGAACATTATTTACATGCTCACTTTTTTTAAACCCTCTAGAAGAAAATTTTGCATCCGCTACTAGTCCAAAGTAGAGATATAGTTTTAGATAGTGACCAATCATGTACCATCTAATCCAATCACATCAGAGTACTATCAATACCTACATGGGAGTTTCTCTAATAAACAACCATCATCTATGAGCCGGTGATGATACAATGAAGCGATGTCATTGTCACATCCATCCAATACCTTGTCAGGGTAAAGGGCATCCTATCAGTTGATCCACAATCAAGAATATAAAGTCCTCTTTTGGGACAATAGGGAAACATCTAATTTTACAGTTCGATCCTCTCCTACATTGGCTACATAGTTATTGAGTTTGAGTTATTGTTTACTCTCACTCAATTAAGTGCTGATAAACTCCTCCCAAGACTCAACATGCTTATAAGACATTAATCCTTCGATAAACTCACTCAATTAGTCTCGTTGGACATTTGTCAACTCAATTTATCATATCGACTATCAACTTTTTGGTTAGGAACATTCAGTTAGGATTAGTTCATGACTCATCAAGACTCTCAGGACCATCAAATTACATCAACATCATAATCAATATTCTCACATCACAATCACAATCACATTCATACTGTCCATGCTCTATACTCATCCCCTAAGTTTATTCATGCAATTTTAGTGGATAAAAATCTAGGGTTTATGCTTAATATAGGAATCCAAAATAATTTTTTTAAGAACAAGTTTATAGAAATCATCAATTATAGAGTATAAATAAAATATATTAAATATCATAGAAATTCACATAAATAACACAATCATAGGGACATTAATTTCATCACAGTCTCTTCTATCACAATCATGGGCTACATGGAAGAACAATCTCATGCTTTAGGTTAGCCTTACATACTAGGGATGAGAATAGACAATCAATTTGCAAGAATTCTTGCCCCAATCGCTTGGATCCTAGCTTTTTCCTCTCTTCCTTAGCCCTGGGTCTCTAGTTAGGATGCGTATAATAAATACTTTAGAACGGATTTAAGAATCATTTTTATGCTAAAAATAATCTAAATTAGTCATGGGTTAAGTTTAGGAGGGGTAGAAAAATGTCTAGAATGCCTCTCGAAAAAGTTAAAATTTTTGAATTGTTGGGGACCTAGTCCTCGTCGCGGACTGGGTCCCGTACTGTGCAATTTTTATAAAAATATTTTCAATCAATTTTCTTATCTCGTAAAGAATATTAAACATAAAATTAAGTGCAAATCTATGATAAGTCCGCGATGCGGACATGTCATACACCTTACTGGAATTTGCATCTTTGCCCTAAAAATTTGTTTTGATCCGATGGCTTAAAAATTCCACCAAGAATATTTTTCCAACATAAGTTTTCGTGCTGATCACGATTCCGGCCTCCAATTTGCCAAAAATAGTTGGGATTATGTGTTATGCGAGAAATCTCTCATCTTAGGGTATTTTGGTAATTTTATAAAGTGTAACATTATCTCCCCGTTGGATTGATTTTTCCTCTAATGAAGAGTAACTAGAGATGGACTCAAGGCATGAATAACAATCAAGACTCATTTCATCAATCGCTCAACTAATTAAACTCTCTAGACAATCAAACATCAACTCAAAGGTAGGCAATAAAAGTCAAATCAAGGGTAAGGATAGTACCTTTAACATTCTCATCATTAGGCACGAATAGATGTCGATACCTAGGTTTCACATCCTCCTCAGATTCCCATGTGTCTTCCTCAATAAGTTGATTTCTTCACAAGATTTTAACTGAGGCTATCTCCTTGGTCCACAGTTTGTAAATCTGACAGCCAAGAATCTTGACCGGGATCTCCTCATAAGAAAGACTATATTTCACTCCAATATTATCAATATGAATTATCAATGATGGATCTCCCAAATATTTCTTCAATATTGAGACATGAAAGACCTGATGAATCGTGGCTAACTTAGGAGGTAACTCTAACTCGTAAGCAACATTCCCAATCCTCTTCAAAATCTGGTAAGGGACAATATAGAGAGGCTTAGCTTTCCCTTCTTCCCAAATCGCGTCACTCCCTTCATGGGTTTTACTTTCAAGTATACCCAATCATTCACCTCAAACTCTAAGTCTCTTCTTTTTCATTTCAGTGTAAGATATCTTGTGACTCTACGCAGTCCTCAACCTCTCTCTAATAACCTTCACCTTCTCCATAGATTGATGGACTAAATCTGGACCAATCAACTCAGCTTCACAACTCCTCCCATATAAAGCTTTGTAGGGAGACATCTGAATACTTGCATGATAGTTATTATTATAAGCAAACTCAATAAAGGGTAAATGCTCATCCCAATTACCTTTAAAGTCAAGGACACAAGCTCTAAACCTGTTCTCCAATGTTTGAATTGTGTATTTTGCCTGGCCATCAGTCTGACGATGGAAAGTCGTATTAAGGTTTACCTTAGAACCTAATCCCTTCCTAAAAGAGTTCAAAAATTAGGACGTGAATTGAGCTCCTCTTAATGATAGACAAGGAAACTCCATACAATCTCACATATGTACAACTTGGCATACTCTTCTGTAGTGTTCAGTAGTCTTAACTGCCAAAAAATAAGTTGATTTGGTCATCCTATCCACTATCACCCATATTGAATTGTGCTACTTTCGGGATCTTGGCAAACCGATGATGAAGTACATATTAATCATTTCCCACCTCCATGCAGAAATCTCAAAGTTCTAGGCTAATTCACATGGCCTTTGATGCTCATCTTTAACCTGTTGACAATTCCAGCACTTGGAGATAAACTTAACAATATCACTCTTCATTTCACTCCACCAATAAACTTCTCTCAATTCATGGTACATTTTGTAGAGATAGGATGGATAGAATACCTAAAACTGTCAGCTTCATCCATAATCGTATCTCGAATGCCATCAATATTCGAAACACAAAACCTACTCTAGTATCTTAGCACCCCATCTCCCCTTTTGGAGAAAATCATAACCTTCTATTTATGGATATCTTCCTTCAACTGGAGTAGGACAGGATCTTGGTCTCGCTTCTCTTTCACCTCTGCCACCAAATATGAAGTAGACCCATTTTGAACATTAACTTCACCTTCATCATTCTCCTAAAGTTGCACTCCTAATCGAGCCAGTCTATGCACTTTCTTAGCCAATTCTTTCTTTCCTTCCTCCACATGGGCAAGGCTACCCATAGTCATCCTGCTAAGAACATCAACAACAATGTTAGCTTTACTTAGGTGGTAGAGAATGCTCATGTCGTAACCCTTGAGAAACTCCAAACATCTCCTCTGCCTCAGGTTGAGCTCCTTTTTCCTGAAGACATATTGCAAGCTTTTGTGGTCAATAAAAACACGTCCACATGCACTCTATATAGGTAGTGGCGCCAAATCTTGAGAGCAAATACTACAGTTTCCAACTCAAGATCATGGATTAGATAATTCCTCTCATAAACCTTAAGTTTTCTAGAAGCATAAGCTATCATTATTCCCCTCTTCATAACACGCAGCCCAATACGACTCTAGACTCATCATAGTATATCATAAAATCCTTTGTTCCACAGGTAAGGTTAAAATTGGTCCAATTGTTAACCTTGTTTTCAGCTCTTGAAAACTCTTCTCACATTCACCAGACCACTAGAACTTGACCTTCTTCGGAGTCAGTCTAGTCAATAGTGAGGATATAGAAGAAAATCCTTCAACAAATTTGCGATAGTAGCTTGCGAAACCCAAGAAGATTCTTATTTTAGTTAGAGACATGGGTCAAGGTCAATTCTTAATCGCCTCAATATTTTGAGTATCCACTCAATTACCATCGCCCGAGACAATATGGTCTAGAAAAGCCACAGACTTGAGCTAAAACTCACACTTCAAAACTTTTGCACATAACTCATTATATTTGAGAGTTTATAAAGTGATTCTGAGGTGATTTGCATGCTCTTCCTCATCTCTAGAATAAATTGAAATGTCATCGATAAACACGATCATAAACATATCAAGATATTATCTGAATACTCTGTTCATCAAATCCATGAAGGTTGCAGGTGAATTAGTTAACCTAAATGACATGACTGAGTACTCAAAATGGCCATAACGAGTCCTAAACGTTGTTTTCAGGATGTCACATTCCCTTACCTTCAACTGATGGTTACCATATCTGAGGTCTATCTTTGAGAAACAAGAGGCACCCTGAAGTGGTCAAATAAGTCAGAGGATATTTGTTATTTATCGTGACCTTTTTCAGTTGCCTATAATCAATACACATTCTGAGAGACCCATCTTTCTTTCGCATGAATAGAACTGGAGCACCTCACGGAGAAACACTCAGCCTGATAAAGCCCTTCTCTAGCAAATCTTTCAATTTCTCTTTAAACTCTTTCAACTCAGTAAGGGATCCTATAAGTTGGAATATAGATAGGTTGATTATCGAGGAGAACATCAATTCCAAAGTCAATCTTCTTGTCAGGAGGGATTCCAAGCAAATCCTCAGGAAACTCATTTACAGTCGGGACTGACTCAAAGGATAGGGACTCAACATCATCAGTCTTAACTCACACGAGATGATAGATACATCCTTTAGAGATTAGATTTTGGTCCCTAAGGTAGGAAATAAACTTACCCTTAGGTGCAACAGAATTTCCCTTCCACTTTAGGACTAGTTCATTCGAGAATTAAAATGGGACAGTTTGGATCCTACAATCAATGGAAGCATAGCAGGCACGCAACCAATCCATTCCAAGAATCACATCAAAGTCGATCATATCTAACTCTATCAAATCAACAAAGGTGTCCCTATGATGGACGGATACTACACAATCTCTATAGACTCTCTCGGCTAGAATAGACTCACCAACAAGAGTGGAAATAACAAAGGGTTCAACCAACTACTAAGGAAAAATCTAAAATCTACTAGCCACATAGAGAGTTACAAAAGATAGAGTGACACTCGGATCAAGAAATGCATAAAAATCAAAGGTAAAGACTCAAAGCATACCCGTCATAATCTCTGGTGCAACTTTTTCATCTCATCGATTGTCCATCGCATATAGATGGTTTGTTCCTTTGACCGTACTTTTAGTGGTACCCCTTTGGTTACCGTTTGTTATTGGTATTGTTGAGGACTGAGCTTTGTTACCTCCAACACCCCACCTTCTCATAGAAAACTCATTCTAAAAGTAACCAGTCTGTCCATACCTATAGCAAGCATTCATCCCCTCGTGACACTCACCTAGGTGGAGTTTATCACTCTTGCTACATGGTGGCTTCTCTCTCAAACCTTGAGTCGCACTATCTTGGAAATAAGAACCCTGAGCTCTGAAATTCTAATATCCCTAGGAATTTTGATCATACTTGTTACTCTAAACTGGTGCACTGGATGAGGATGGTACATAACCCAAAAGCCTCTTCTGAAAATAGGACTTATCTCTCTTACTCTACTTATGCTGGCTAGGCTCAGGCTATGTTGACTTAGCCTTATTGCTCAAATGCTTCTCTCTATCCCTGTTCTTATCCTCTTCAAGTTATTATGGATAGACCATAAGCCTAGAGATGTCCATGTCTGGCATCAACAATGTCTCCTTGCACTTCTTTTTCACATGTTTGCCAAGCTAGATATGAACTTTCTCATTCTTGCCCTCATGTCTTGGACCATCTCTAGAGCATACCTGGATAGTTGTATGAACTTAAGGTTGTACTCTTTGACGGTTATCCCTTCTTGCTTTAGGTTCATAAACTTCTCGATCTTTGCATCCCTCAACTTCTGGGGAAAGAAATGATTGAGGAAGGCACTCTCAAACTTACCCCACTCGGTAGGCTCAACATCCTCACCTTGACCCTCTTCCCATTGGTTGTACCAAATATTCGCCACATCCTTGAGTTGGTAGGAAGCAAGTTCAACTCCCTCAGTCTTATTCGCATGCATCACTTTCAGGACCTTTCACATCTCATCAATGAAGTTCTGGGGCCCTTCTCAACCTTAGACCCTGTGAAGATTGGTGGGTTCATCTTTAGGAAATCTCTAAGTCTCGTTGCAGCAGTCGGCTCTTGGGAGTTAGAACTATGAGTCTATGAACTTTGATTCCCACTCTGGGTGTACCAGGGTGAGCATAGTGATGGCTCCCCTAAAATTAGCCTCCGTAGTAGGAGCAGGTGAAGCAGTAGGTGCTTGGGGAGTCTAAGTTGTTTTGGCAAGTCGACGTTGACCTCTCATCTCCATTTGAGTAGAAATCTCCAGTGGGGGATTCCAGTGTTTGAAGCTGAGGCATCTCTTTGGGTGGCAGTACGCTTGGGAGACATGATCTGCATACGTATAATGCATGAATTAGAAAAGAGCTTCCATAGAGTTTAACTCTATAGAATGAATCAGAATGTGAAAGAAGTGTAACCATTCCTAGTGTACTATAGCATCCTGCTTATAAACTGTGGTGCACAACACACCCATAAGCAAGACTCTACTTGACACAGCTTTATAGACTCCCGAGGACACTTGAACTATATGTTCTGATACAAAATTTGTCATACCATGGGAGGGTACTCTTGGTGTGGTCGGTACTCATAGACTACTGCAAGTTCCTAAACGAACCACTCGGTCTTATCACATTCATTCAATCACAGTCTAACAGCAGAAAATGTCAACAATCAATAAATAGCTCAATTGAATACAATAATCTAAATAACAATCAAGTGTCAAAGGCCAACCAATCTATCATTTCAATTAAATACTAGTATGAAAGAAACTAGCTAGAATATAACATCCAATCATAACTCAATAATCTAGTCTATGAAGCCTCTAATCATCTGACTAAATGGTGTCAATGATAGGTTCATGGCTACCTCAAAATAGAATAAAAAAGGCTAAAATCAAAAATAAAAGAGAAACATGATATCCTCCAGAAGCAGGGGAGGACTCTCCAATTAGTTGAATGTCGATAGGTCCTCAATAGTGCACCTGTTGATGACCACTAGTACTTGTCTCTACATCATGAAAAGATGCAGGACTAAATGGACGTCAGTATGTGGAATGTACGAATATGTAAAATGGCATAATGAAATAGGTAAAAGATAGGATTACATTAACTCAGATAACTCAATTCAAGAAGTAGGAAACTCAATTAGAATGTCAAAAGTCCAAAGTAGGGATATAGTTTTAGACAGTGACCAATCATGTACCATTCAATCACATCAGAGTACTACCAAAACCTACATGAAAGTTTCTCTAGCCGACAACCATCACCTATGAGCCGGTGATGATACAACAAAGCGATGTCATTACCACATCCATCCAACACCTTACTAGGGTAAAGGATATCCCATCAGTGGATTCACAATCAAGAACATCAAGTCCTCTTTTGGGACAATAGGGAAACATCTAGTTTTACGGTTCGATCCTTTCCTATGATGGCTACATAGTTATTGAGTTTGCGTTATCATTTATCCTCACTCAATTTGGTGCTCAATACTCCTCCCAAGACTCAACATGCTCGTAAGGCATTAATCCTTCCATAAACTCACACAATTACTTTTATTGGACATTTGTCAACTCAATTTATCACATCGACTATCAACTCTTTAGTTAGGAACATTTAGTTAAGATTAGTTCATGACTCATCAAGACTCTTAGGACAGTCAAATTACATCAACATTCTCACATCACAATCATATTCATACTGTCCAAAATCTAGACTCATCCCCTAAGTTCATTCATGCAATTTTAGTGGATACAAATCTAGGGTTTTTGCTTAATATAGGAATCCAAAACAAATTTTTCAAGAATAAGTTTATAGAAATCATCAATTATATAGTATAAATAAAATAGATTAAATACCATAGAAGTTCACAAAAATAACACAATCATGGGGACATAAATTTCATCAAAATCCCTCCTATCACAATCATGGGCCACATGGAAGAACAATCTCTTGCTTTAGGTTAGCCTTACATACCTGGGATGAGAATAGACAATCAATTTGCAAGAATTCTTGCCCCAATCGCTTGAATCCAAGCTTTTTTCTCTCTTTCTTAGCCCTGGGTCTCTACTTAGGATGTGTTGTAGACTTAAGAATGGGTTAAGAATCCTTTTTACATTAAAATGGACCTATATTAGTCATGGGTTAAATTTAGGAGGAGTAGGAAAAAATTTAGAATGCCCCTAAAAAAAGTCAAATTTTTTTAATTATCAGGGACCTGATCCGTATCGTGGATTTGGTCCCTTGCTATGAAATTTTATGAAAAAAATTTTAATTGATTTTTTAATCTCATAGAAAATATTAGAACCATAATTAAGTACAAATTCGCACCAAGTCGGCGACGCGAACGTGTCGTGCACCTTGCTGAATTTGCATCTTTGTCCCAATTTTTTTTTTATTTGATGGATCAAAAATTCCACCAAGATCATTTTCTCACACAATCTTTTGTGTTGATTGCTATTCTGCGATCGGATTTTCCAAAAAGGCTTGGGATTATGTATTATGCAGAAAATCTCTCGTCTAGGGGTATTTAGGTAATTTTATAGGGTGTAACATCAATCCATACCCAAGATGACATGAAATTCTACCATATCAAGAATAATTATATCCACCCAAGTATCATAACCCACCAAAGATACAAGATAGGATCGGTACACTCGATCCACCACTAAAGGATCTCCTACTGGGGTAGAAACACGCATAGGCACATGCATATGATCACATAATAAGTCAAATTCAGAGGATAAGTACTTAGAAACATATGAATAGATAGATCCAGGAACAAACAACACAGATACATGTTAATGACAAACGGGGACAATACCTGTGATAACTGCATCTGAAGCCTCTGCCTTGAGCCTCCCTGGAAAAGCATAACAATGGGCACCATGACCTCCACTCAACTGAATCGTGCCCCTAACACCCTGTTGAACTAATGCATCACTAGCACCTCTATCTGGAGCACGACTAATTTCTACCACGCCCCCTAGCCTGTGGGGTTGAACCTCTAGCTGGAGGTGTTGAATCTCTTACTGGGCTGCTAAATAAGTACAGTATGGACCAAAAAGAGTCTGCAAAGGACATTATCTAAATGTAGGGTTAAGATCTATACAACCATAACAAGGTCTCAAATTGGGTTGTTGCTATGAAGAACCAAGTGGAATAACATAGCCACCTCGACCCGCCGGCCTCTAAATGCTAGAAAGATACATGCACTAGCCCCCGATGTTGGGATGAAATACCTCCTTGGTGAGACCATCTACTTCCTAATGAGGTACCAAAATAGTGACCAGTGGCTTAGGCCCTCTTGGGGTCCCCAAACTTCTCACGGACCACCAACTCCACCTCTTTGGTGGTGCTTATAATAGACTAAAAGGAGGCTCCCTCACGAGCTAATCTGAAGATATACGATCTGATAAAGAAAACCAAACCATTCATCAACTTGCGGACTCTCTCTGCCTTTGTAGGGATCAATGATGTGGCATGATGATACACCTAACAAAATTGAGCCTCATACTCAGCAATAGCTTGCTACCTAGGTCAATCTATCAAACCTTGTTCAACTTTTCTCTCGAACTCTCCAAATAATAAAACGGTCTTGAAAAGAACCTGAGAATACATCCCACTCTACCGAAAGGGATCCAGCTGGTCTAGCTCTCATATACGTCCTCCACCATTCTCTAGTGGTGCCTCTAAGATGAAGAGCAACAAACCTGATACCTCGGGGATCAACTAGGCCCATCGCCTCTAGTATTTCATGGCATAGTATAAAAAATCTCATAAGCATCCTCACCCTTATCATCTTAAAACTAGGATGATTTTATTTTCAGAAACCTCTGATAATTTTACTAATCATCAACTGCAAGAACTGACTCGAGAGCAATTTGTATCGGTGTAGGAACCAATGGTAGTTGCCCCACCTGATCTTGAATAGAGAGACCTTGAACCATAGGAGCTTGTCCATTTTACTAGGTCTATAAACCTCCTGAGGTGCCTATGACACTACCCATCTGTGCCATATCCTGAAGCACATCTAAAACCTTCAACATAGTATCCTATAGTAATGATGCGGTTGCATATTCTGGGGACATCTGATCTCCTCTAACCTCAGGCTCAGGGGAGATACCCCTCTCATAATCTCAGGGGAGATACCCCTCTACCTTGACCTCTATCTCTACCTCTACCTCTACCCCGAGTTGGGGTCTGAGTAAGAATTTAGGGGGTTGTCTCCCCTCTTTCATTAGAAGTTGATGCTCTAGTCCTGGCCATTTGCCAAAAAAATATGTGACACTCAGCACTAATACAAAAATTCATGTATGATTAAATTGAAATAAGTAAAAGAGAATTTTTCTAACAGTCTCCATAACCTCCCAAAGATAAGAAATGGAAGTCTCTGTGTCAATCCTTAAGACTCTATACTACTGAGCTTCCACACATGTGAGACCTATGAACTTAGGGCTCTGATACTAAATTGTCACAACTCGAAATTGGGTGTGATAGCACTTACCTTTAACCCACTGAGATAAGTCAGCCTAAATCATAAAAAATAGAAGCAAAATAATGCAGAATATAAGACGATAGTACATTCTAAATATGAAAGAATAAGAAACATAGTCTTTAACCATCCCAAGATTGGTGTCATGTGTACAAGTCTTTATTACAACAGAGTCAAAAGAAAATACTAGAAGCCTTAATTATCTTTGTTTCTCAAATAGAAAAAAACAAATAAAGAAGTTTGACAGTCTTGAGAGTAGGCTGGAATAGATAAGCAACTACCTCTTAATTTGTCTTAAGCTTGGTCCGTAATGAGATAGAAACATCAACTAGATTTGGGATCACAACCTATACACATGTGTAGAAGCAAGGGTGAATATTAACAAGTACCCAACAAGAGGATCTAAACACTGGTAGAGAATAAAGAACATAAATACTCCTTCCATCCCAATCACATACCTCCAAAACTATAACCCTACACGCAAGAAAGTCAGCATACATAATATATATACATTCGCAGTATCAATATACAATATCTCAACTAATCAATTTCAATAATTTACAAGAATAGAGTCAACATCATATCACACTTGGTACAGATACTCATAATAAAAGCAATGAAAGGAATGAAATGGGATGCTATAAAATGCAAGTAATACAATGAAATGTCAAATAATCATGATGTATGTTTGTCCTACGATACACATTTGTTGATTTAATTAGATCAGAACTCATGGGGGCTCACATGGACCATGTATCCGTCGAAACTATTTTTTTCCGATAATAATCGTTCATCACTAACCAGAACCATTTTCCTTTGGCTTTTTTACTCTTTTCTAGAATAATTTTTCTCTGACATTTTTATCATTTCTATCCAGAACTATTTTCCTTTGGATTTTCATCAATAGTAGGACTCAATCAATATATCAACTCAACACAATAATCACTTTCAATAAGTATAAGAGCATGGAAGGAGTCCACATAATTCATAACTCTTAATAATCAAGAAATCAATCTCATTGTTCTTTAAATACTAGAATCATCATCAAGAGCGTCACACGGTAGCTACATCATATCATTTCTCAAGTTCTCAATAATCACTTTATCATCATAACTCAAAACTACTCATCATTTAATCAATGTTTTACTAGTATTTATTTCAACAAATTCAACATTGGGTCAACATAAACAATTTACAAACTTTCAACAATGGAATTACAACTCAATCCATATTCTCAATTCAAGGATCATTATCACTAACATACACATACCAATTCAAGAGCCAAGTTACACATATTATCACATAACCATTTTTATTACCTCAACATATTCATTAGGTCATTTCATTATTTTTTTCAACACACAAAGAAGGAAGATATAAGGTTCCATTAAACTAACAAGGTTTAGGAATCTATTTGGCTCAATAAAGTCGAGAATCAATCCAAAAAGAGAGCTTTCCAATTTTGATTCGAACCCAAAACACCACAATCTAGTCAAAAATAGATTCATAATCATATTTCAAGACTAATGACACCAAGATCATACAATTTAGAAAAAAGGGCAAAATGATCCAAAATTTTGATACAGAAAATTGAGGTCAAAATCTAAAAAAATTTAGATGAATACGTTCTTCACATATTTAGAGATCTATAGAGAAAACCCACTTTGAAAAATGAAGTTTAAATGAGCTCAAAATCATCATTTTCATAAAATTTGGATTCATGTATAAAATTCTCAATTTCTCCAATTGAAAATACTAATTTGATGTTAAAATTAACAAATAATTAATGGGTAATGAAGGTTTAGGCTCAAGATAACGTATCTGATGAATTACACCCAAAAATCATTTCAAAAATCACCATCCACGAGCTTCCCAAGATCAAAAATGAAAAATGAGGTCTAATTCTCGTGATCAGGGACTTGAAACCAGGCCTCTGATGGTACTTAAGTGACATAGGGGTCACTTAAGCGAGCATTTTCGCTTAAGTGACCTTCGTAAAGAGAAATGGTTGGTCATTTTTACGGACTTCACCTAAGCGAACATTGTACCAAAAGCAATGGTCGCTTAAGCGGTCAATCTTTCGCTTTTGTGAAGCCTGCACCAAACACCAGCAATTAAAATATCAGCCAACTGCAAAAACCCAAAATTAATCCTTAAGATTCATTCAAAACTCTGTACACACAAGCCATATATGCAACCCTATTAAATTTGACACTTTTGACTCAATGAGATCATTGAAAATTAAATTTGATGTCTCTTTGACCCGAAATCTTATAAGTCGCAACTAAACTAATTTAGGTACTAGAAATACCAATATACTAATGGAATATCCAAAAATTATGACGAAGCTCATTCTAGTGCTAAAATCACCTTCTGAAATCACTGAAACAATCAGAAATTCAATCTGAGGACCCGACCTCAAACTATTTGTAATGACCCTCAGTTTAGGAGCCTTGAGTGCAAAAAAGCTGGAAAGAAAATTGACCTGAAGTCTGGTTTAAAAGGTGACTTATGGTAAGTGCACATACAATCCGTATGTTGGGTCCGTAAATATGAACTTCAGGAAAGGAAAAAAGGCTTTCAAGTGTGGGATAACTCATGGACCAAGTTACGACCCATAAGATAACTTACGATCAAGTTTGCTAGAATGTGACTTACGAGTTATCAGATGACCCATGGAGTAGGATACGAGCCGTAATAGGTGTTCGTAGTTTTGATTCCAACAAAGTCAGTTTTCAAGATCTCAGATGTGATACTAGACGAAAGGGACCTACGGCCCATAGATTTACTTACGGCCCGTAATTGGGGTTCCGTGAGTCGAATCTAAAAAATTTAATAAGAGGAAGTTTTATCATTTTCTTCCTTTCTATTCCTAAACTATGTCATTTTGGGGACGGAAAAGAGACCATTTATCAGCCTTTAAGCCCTAATTCTCTCATTCACTCTCCTATTCTTCACTCTCTGAATTTCTAAGGCAAGAAAGGTTCTCAAGAACAAAGCTAGGGTTTCCAATATTTCTTCCTTAATCCTACAAGTTTATTTCTCTCCAGTTCTCCTAAGGTATGTGAGTTCAATTATGGGTATCCTTCCACCCATAAAGTTCCTTTTCAAGTCTTTTACCTTTTCTTTAAGTTCCTTTAATATATATATGCATGCTTATGTTAAATTCATGATGTTTTAAGTTATTAAATGTTATTCATGATACCTTATGATTATTTTACTAAGTATATATGCATATTTGAGTTGTTGATGATGACCCCATAATGAGTTTTGATGATGATAAAGTGTGGACATTTTTTATGGTCCTCTAAAAAAGAAATTTCCTTATGATTCATGTGTTTTATAATTGTTTCATTATAAAAGTTAATCCCGCCCAGTTTCAAGAAAAGATATACATGATTTAAGATGATGATTAGGGCATTAAAGATGAGTTTTAAAGTTAAAATTTTCAAATATATAAGCATGTTGACAATTGCCCTAAAGATGTTTAAGAAAGATCCCTAAGATGAAAGGATAATACTCACTTGGTGGTTCTTAAGTTCAAGCTACTCTTATGATTTGTACTTATGATTTTAAGTTATGTTTTAACGATTTCGTGGGATGACTTAGCACTAAATATGACATTGAGATGGGGTTTTGTAAGGGAATATTAGAAGAAACCCTTTGCCACATTAACTATATGCCACCATAGGAGCGCTTGTAGACTAGGCTAGTGGATCCACCTAGGACATTTATGTTATCATGATGCATGCAAATTTGACGGAGTTCCACCCTGCAAGTGGTCTCCCCGTGCCAACGTAGAGGGTTATATTGGATTCCATATAGTAGCTCACATGGTCTTATATGTCGGTTAAGGTCTATTTCCACAAGTATATGACTCTATGATGTGATTTTATTACTTACGTCTTATACATTTATTCTCATCCATATTGAGCCATGTCCTTATTTCGTGTACGAGTTTACATTGATCTCATTTACTATGTATACGATATATCTATGAATGATGGCATTCCCATTTCATGTATTGCATTGCATCTCACATACTTAGTACATTCCAAAAGTACTAACACATATTTTATCTGCATGATTTAACCATGTAGGGACAGGCATTCCTCCACTGGCTCAAGGTTAGTTCTCAGCGTCCAAGACTAGTAGTTTATTGTGGTGAGCCCTTAGTTCGGGACTCTACCTCTTTTCTTTCCAGCTCATACTTTGATTTTTGAGACGACATATTTATGGCCCTTTTGAGACTTTTACATTCTATGTTGTTTTATTTCGGATTCTTTTCTATTTGATGGAAATTGACCATACCAGTTTATGTAGTAGTCGGTATGCTTATGGACAACAAATGTTAGCTATTCCACTACTTTTTAATGTTGCTTCATTGTTAAATTGGTCCATAGCCCCTTCCCCTTATTTTTCCGTAAAAGTTGTATTTGATGCCTATGAATGCTTAAGATGCTTGAGATAGCTTGGGTGAGGTGCCTTTGGGTGTCTCATTTGTCATATGGCGACTAGGCCCCTAGGTCGAATCGTTACACAATTGACCAAAGTCAAACCTAAATCAAATTCCAATTTTGGACCTAAAAACCACATAACAACTCCAAATCCGATTTCAACAACTCTCCTAGATCAACTTTCACATTTCAGAACTGATGAAATCGATAAAATTCAATTTTAAGACTCAAATCTTCAAATTACTCACAAAAATCAAAATTAAGCAACTTAAGCTTTTAAAACTCATTTTTTTTTAGCAAAACTCAACTTTTCACAAGGATGTCATAAACCAGCTTTCAAAACCAAAAGAATGTGACTCAGGGGAATTGTCGTCAGGGGCAAAGCGGTAATTTTATTTAAAATATCAAAAATAACATTCAGGATTATTACATTAGTATAGAAAAAGTTAAATAAAAAAGGTAGATGAAGAAAATAAATGAATAAGTAAAATAGATGAAATAACAAAAGTTAAAGAGAAGATAGAGAAAATAAATAAGGGAAAAGGTTGATAACAATAAAAATGTTGACACTAAAAAGAATTGGTTATGCGATTTAAAATGTTAGTAAATCATATCAATACAGCCATTTAATTTTTTATTTATTTAAATTGTACATTGTACTTGAAAAATAAAATGGAAGGATTCAAATGAAATAAGATTGAGTTAGAATAATTTTAAGGACAAATTAAAGATATTATGGATCTATTTGTCCTATTTAGTTTGATAACTTATAAATGGTTGGACCTCTTACAACTTGTTTGTATGGTGGTTTTCCATGGTTTCATAATGTATGGTATGGTATGATATCATATAGTATAGTCTCTTATAATGTTTGGATAAATTGTATGGGTTGCTACTGTTTAATGATAATTTGTTGTTTAATTTGACTGTAGGGTATTGTATCGTAACTTGTAAATTTACAAAAATGTTCTTGATTATTATAAATATTAAATTTATCAATATTTTAAAAAAAAATACACAGAAACAAGAAAGGAAACATACAAGCTAATATATCTTCAATCCATACAAACAACACAAGAAAATAAA